>VVHJ01019526.1:10254-37153 GCA_015107715.1 Tylochromis polylepis
GAACACAACATTTAAAAAAAAAAGAAAAGGGGCTTTCTAGAGGATAAGAGTATACGTTTATTAAAACATATTATAGTTTGAGGCTAATTATTTAAATCAAATGCAGTGTGACTACATGTAAAGGCTGCTTTTAAACACATATTTAATTAGTGTTCTATATATAAAGTACAACTACAGTAAGTGGAACAATATTTCCACAATTTTGTCCTCACTTATTAAATCATAGACTGCATGTTTGATGTGCACATAATCAAAGGGCAGAATAACGCCAGGCACATTTCTATTTGGTAAATATGCTTGTCCTCATGTCTACCACAGAAGCGTTAAGCTTAGAAAAAGATTTCACAAAATACATTTTCCAGCCCTTTAGCTTGAAGCAAATAACTCTTTTGCTCCCTCACAATATAGCAGTCCTCTCTATTTCAGCCCTGCGTGGTATACTTTCTTTGCTTCTCTCTTTCTCTCAGAGCGCTCTGGTTCTCCTTCCCTCCCTCTGATAAGCTATCAGTTTTCATTGTAATTTCAGGTGAAATGATAAACGACGGCCGTTACCAGGTGACAATGAATACTTTATAAGACAAACCCTTTATTTGCCTGGCAGTTTCTTCCGCAGCAGCATGCAAAGCGCCTCGGGACCATTTGTACATAATGCCCATATACTGTAAACATGGTGGTGTGTCAAGAATGTGGAATTTACAGAGCGACACAAAATAACAAGAAAGTCTCAACTTTCAAAGGTAACTGGATATTCCTGTTTTCTACAGCAGGTTTACGCTGAATAAAGGTGTTGTATAACTAGCATTTACTGGACACAGAAAAGAGGAAATGAACAACTTTATGGCTTTGGACCATAATACAATAATACATAGGTTGGGCTTCAGTTCCTGAGTACTGTTGCAAAAAACAAAAACAAAAAAAAAAGTCTGAAGTATGTACATAAAACTGGTTTTGGTTGATTCTGAAATTATGATGACTCATCCTGGTTAATAATGGAAAAAAATAAGGCTTTGTCTCCTCCTTCCTAACCCACATAAAGGAAAATGACCTTAAAAGAGTTTCTATCAAAAGGTTCCACCCTTGATTTAACTTTGTACTGTAAATACTACTTTTATTAGCCGTGATCTAATGAAATCCAATTGTTTTTGTTGTGACCTGACTTGGTGACCAGTCTTTTGTTCTGTTGCTGGATAAAAATCTTTTGTGTCAGTCTCCTTTTTCTTGTACAAATAAGTAAATATATATGTTTTTAATGGATTTGTGGCCCATGTGAATTGCTAGATTGAAACTTAAAAATATAATAGTCACTAAAAATGGACGCACGCCACTGATGTGGTAAAAAATTTTTGAAGTGGTGAGAACATCTGCGTGGGTCTAACGCAGTGATGCTTTTTGTCTCATATAGGTGGAGCATAACAATAAAAACTTCCACAGTATCTCAAAAACTTGATATCAAGGGGGCGAGTGCAGGGTGAATTCTATTCATGTAACAATGTCCACAGGAGGCAGGGTCTGTCGTCCATGCATTACAGCCTTCTGGACCCTCGAGCTGCCATCTTTGGGGGCGAAACCATTACTTTTCAAAAGGAGCTGTGGGGCTTTTCGTTTGATGTGGCGTGAGGGTATTGTATGGTGCATGCGGGAGAATGTTGAGGGCAAGGTGGAGTGTGTATGCGTGTGAGCGTGTGTGCGCGCTCCTATGCATGTGACATGGTAGGGGTACATCAGTCAAAGGGCCGCCGGGGCCAGACGTTTGGCTGCCCCTGACAGTGCGCTCCAGGAGGGGCTGGTCTGGTGCAGGGCCCACTCCGAGTCCTCCATTCCCCAGGACAAAAGCCATTGCCCAGTTGAAAGATGTGAATTCAGCGGCTTTTGTGCCCAAAGCCCAGAGACATGCCGAGTGAGAAATCTGACCTTTGCCGAAAGTCAGATTGTGTTTTTGAACCCCTCTTGCTGTCTCTGGCAGTTCGGGGGGCAAAAAAGTGACTGAGCGAATAGGCTGGAGTGGGTGTGAGCCGGCGTGGGGTAGGGGTCTGTCCTGACTGGTGGAGTGCACAGGTGGGGGTGTGAGAGGGGGCTGCACAGAAGGAACAACGGTTCGGCATGAACCGCTCCGGCTCTGCATCTTAAAGTTTGAACACAACAAATTACAAACAGTTTGTGTTTTTCAGCAGACAATGAAGCAAGTTTATTCCTGATATTCACTGTCATGTTGTTGAAAATTGGCAGGAAATTGAACGTGTAAAAGCTTAATTCTGAAGCAGGGGCTTTTAAAGTGGGATTCAACAAGAGTTCACCTCAGTGTTCCTCGAGGTTGTCTATGATGTGGAATATTATTCCCTCTCACGTCTGTTTATATTGCATTATATATTTATTTTTTAAGCGGAGAAGGAGCGGAATATTAAACTTACACACAGATGCAGCCGCAACAGCGATGATCGCAACACACCACATTTTGATGATCATCATTTGCATGACTCATGACGATGATTCCTTTGAATCTCATTTGATTTTCATAATTGCTGTGTAGCTGTATATGCGTCTACATACATACGCTAGGAAAACTGCAATGAAAATCTCATTAAAGGTACATACTTGAAAGCAATTAACGTGTATAAAGTAGAAGGCATATTTGGTGCGCTGATATTACATGAATCATGATATAGCATGTTGCTTGGCGGCACTGTGTTGAGAGCAGAGATTTTGTAGATAGAATAGGCCTATGTTTTTCAGTCATACATTTTTCTTGACACCGCTTTCATCCCCCGGCCGTAATCATCATATCTCCCCCATTGCTCTCCCGGATGCAGACATCCATAATGCAATCTTCCTAATTTTGATCCCTCGCAATCTGGTTTTAAAAGGGAGGAGAAAAAAAGGGACATATTTCTGAAGGCTCGCTCGGTAATCATTTTAGACAGATAGCCTTTCCCATCGCAGATGAGCAAATATTTGTAAACCAGCTATCTAATGGAAAATTATAGTGAAATTAGAGTGAAATTCATGACAGCGAAATCCGATTATCTGTAATTCTATTATGCCATCTTAGCCCACACAGCATATTTTTGTAGAGTTTTTTCCATAAATACCTATGCCAGGGGTCTTGCTAATCAAATAAAATTGAAATTCATCTTCCCATTAAATTCAATTAGTTGCAATTTCTAAAGCCTAACAAAGATTTTAATTACTAAATTATAAAATTCTCCCTAGCCAAATTGGGGAGAGAAAAAGTGCATCCCCTGCATCTGAAAAACAAACCCATGAAAGGAAATTGTTGATCAAAAAAGATATCCAGGGGAAAATAACATTAGGGAGAGCACTGGGGCCCTTATTCAGCGAGTCTGGGTGGGGAGTGACGTGTGCCAAACGCTAGGCTCCTGGGCTGGAGGAAATGAACTTAGCTGAGGTTCTCTTTGTCTCTAAATGTCTGCCCTCAGAGTTATTATGCTGTAATTGACTAATTGACACCTTAATTTCATTTATGGGGCTCCTGTGTTCATAAAGCAACCTCTGGGTGGGGCAGTGGTCTTGAGCGGAAGCAAGGAAGTCAACATCCAGGACACCAGGTAGGGCCTTAGGCCTTCAGTTCTGTCCTCAGCAGATGACGATTATGTATTTGATAATGAAATGGTCAGGAAGAACACACTGACTTAGTAGAGGCTTAAAGAGGAGCATCTTACTCGTATGTTTAAATCCCTATGATGCATGCTGATGTGTTATAATCATGCACGCTCCCAGCCTTACAATCTGTCACTGCAGACACAAACGACCTCCTTGAGGGTCAAAGGAGTTTATTTTTAGGAAGCAAGGTTCTTAAACTTCACAGGTGAACACAGCTGCATGTTGTATTGTTAGATTTTAACTCCGATTCATCTGAGAAGTAAGAACAACTTAAGCCAGGAGTTACTCCTGGTAATGTGGAGCGGAGGGGGGAGTGCTAATAGGACAGCTCTGGGGTCTGGGGGTCAGCTAGCAGGTCCATTTCCCAGCCCTCCCCTGCTCCTCACCAGTGGGCCACTAAAATAACAGCTCAGCACCCACTGCAGACTACAAAGCTCCATCTGAAAAGGCACCTGCTGCTGTTATTCACTTTAGCCCTTTTGGCAGCTCACTCTCTCTGTTTAAAGGACACGTAGAAGAGAAAGAGTCACTGGGAAATGATGAATTATTTAAGTATGATGTCTAATTGTTTCAAGGCAGACATCTTGTTTCTGGAAGGTAAAGCTTGGGGGTGGGTATACACACGAGGGGAAGACTCTTTGTGAAGAGGTCTGTCGACTGTGGATTGCAGACAGTCTCGCACTTGAAGAGGCTGCGTAAATATGACCAAACTGAAACTTTAATCTGCTTTTTCCCCACCCAAGCTGGCTGGGTATTACAGATAATCTTTTTTGTGTGTCATATGGTGGGAGATATAGATGGAGCTAATTTTTTAGAGACAAATCTGATATTTGTCAACTGGTTGAAAAAAACCTGGGGATTTTCTCCTAATCCTCCCTTGGATGTGAAGGCGCGTTAACAGCAAAATGCAGATGGTGTTTTGTGCACGGAGAGTACCCAGCACTCGGCGCGGTGCATACGGAAAGGCGCAGCTAGCCTCGCTAGGGCTCAGCACAACCTGCAGATAGTGAACTCCCCCCCCACCCACCCACAGTCAATTAACAAGCCACTTGTGAAAGCAAAGGCATGTTAGTTTATTCCAAAGTGCAAACTTTGCAAAATACATTTCTTGGTTGTTTCTCTTTACTTTTTGTTTCCTTGCTGACATAACATCCTTACTTCTAGGCTGTGTTCATCAAATATTCAGTTGCAACTCAATTCCAATAAGGAAAAGAAAACAAATTATAAATAAAAAGGAGGCATAAATCTTTCAGGATCCTAATTCTAACTTTCCCTTGGAGTGTTTCTGTCTTTATTTTGTCACATTAAGCAGTTTTGCTTTCCGTTCCCACTGCTAGGCGTGGCTCATTTTACACTGGTGGAAAGACTCTTTTATTCTTCTGTTCTCTTGTTTTGGAACACTGCGCATTTTGTGGTGTCACTTCTTTTATGCACAATTATCACTTGTGTAACTTCTGGTTTTGTTTTTATGAGAGATAGAACAATAAAACCTATGTGACGTTCCTTTTTTGGCCACTGAGGGACTGTTGTAAGTCTGCACTCACCCCGTCAAGTATAGCTCCAGCATTACTACCACCAACCACCACAGTGATGCAAAGCTGTGCCGACTGCCTTATCTTATCCAGTATTTTGGGAAGATATTTGCTCTGGTCATTTTAGCACCAGAATGCAACATGGCAGAGCACTCTGGATGCATTCTTTAACTGCTTTGTGGTTCCGCATTACATTTGACATTGTATTGATAGTCTTTCAGAGGCCTTTAACACACATCTTATCTTGCAGCATGATCTAGTGCCAAAGAGACTAAACAACTTAGAAACCTTACCTGAGAGGAACATATGGTGTATGCACTGAAATTCCAGTACACCTCATTATTGTTTAGAGACGTTTAAGGGTGTGTATTCCTGAACCAGTTACTGAATATATAGCTATGAGTAGTAAGGTTGGCAGCCAGGGACAGAGCAGATTAATGTTTGGAGGACAACAAATGGTTAAAATATATGCAGAGGGAAAAACCTCTGACAATCTTAAACTTTAACTAAATACCTTACCTTAGGTGAAGAACAGTAGTTGTTTCTCTCATTCAAGTCCCACACAAAAGGAACTTTTCAGTAAGTTTGCGTCTTTACTTTTCCAAAAAGTAAACTGATTATTTTATGAATCTGCTTCACCTTTGGACGAGTGGATTCATGAATATTGAAATCTTTCATATTTAAATTAAGTGAAAGCCTACAAGCTTACAAATAACTGAAGTTTGTATTAAGCTGCCCCTTGTTCTTTCATTCATTTAAAGGAGCGACAGGAGCACAAAAGCTTCAAAATTTAAACGCAACAGGCCAGGAAGTTATATTAACCTGTGCCGTATGTGTTTGTTCTGCACAAGATGAAGCTGGCTTATATTGATTAGTCCTGCTACAGAAAAAAAGGATGACATTATACGCACTATGAAATTCAGCATTTTTTTTTTTTTAACCTTCAGCAATGCTTGTGATTCCCTTGTAAAATAAATATATAAAAACACCAGGAGAAGGGGAGAAGGGTGGGGAAAAAAATGAAGGAAAAAAAATCACTAAAGCTCTTTTGCTGTAATTGGCTGAATAGCAAGGGCAGCAGAAAATTTACAGGCAGACAACAGTGTGAAGGGGACTCGGTCACAATGCAAAACTAAGCCCTCAGCACCAGCAAGGGAGTAAGCAAGCCAGAGAGTCAACTGAGTGTCTAGGTGCCTGTCAAGCATATCTTAACTACCATGAGGCACTTGTCTCTCCCTAGCTTTGGCGTTAAGCTGCAGATCACAGTCCATTTTCTGGACAAGTTAAGTAAATAACCCAAGCAAGCATGCAGAAGACAGTGACAGGGAAAGAGAAATCCCCCAAAGTCACAGTGGTGACACTCTACTAAATCCAATCAAACTGAGGAGAGAGAGGGAGAGAGACACACACGGGGAGAGTGAGAGAGAGGGAAGGAGGGAGGAAGATATCCTCTTTGGTGCCTGTGTGTGTCCAACAGCATTGATGCAATAACACCTCATTCAGTGTTTAGCCCTTCTCAAAGGACAGGCAGGGATAACACTTTAAACCCTGTGGCTTTATCTCCTGCAGATTTTCCATAAAATGCCAAGCCAGGGAGCCGGGGCCATGTGACAACCATGTAGGTCAGGGCAGATGGGGGGTAGAGAGTGTGGGAGGTGAAGGGAGAGAGAAAGAGTGGGGGAGGATAGGAGTTTTCTAATGGAACTGTTGAAAATAGCTTGCAGTAACCAGATTAGATCAATTAAGATTCTGTTTGTAGCTGTTGCTGCATACAGCGAGACTGAGGGTTTAAACATGTAAACACAGAGCAACCAAAACTAATAAATAATTAGAAATAATGTCCACATTATCCACTTTATTGGAAGGAGTTGATATGTTTTTGTGAATGAGCCAGGTTAAGGTATGTGAATAACCAGCCAATTCTTTTTGCAAGGGCAGTTCATAGAAAGTGCTTCCACGCTGGGATAAACTGTGTCTTTGAAATTCTCCACATATCTTCGCCACAAATTAACAAACGGGAGTGCAACAGGTAAAATTGAAATAAGCCACTTTCTTCCATGTGATAAATTTTTTCTGCATGAGCGGTTGACCATGTTCTGTGGTCAGGCGTAGTTTTTTTTTATTTTAGTTTTTAAATTTGAAAAGTCTTAATTGATTCAGAAAACTTAACAACCTTGTCTTCTTTACAATAGTCAGCAATTAGACAGCTCTGTCTGACCAATGAACTGAAATACATTTCTCAAGTTTTACAGTTTGTTATATCTGTGGATAAAGTCTATCTCTGTGCAACCGGATGGTGATAATGGAAATTAACAGTGATCACTGAGCATAACTAGATCTGTTATGTAACCTCTACACACCACTCAACCCACTTATCACAGCTTCTGCAAAACACCTGGTTTACAATAAAATATGTATTATTTTGCGAACGCCGTGTGAGGCTAAGGATGTGTGATAACAATAGCCTTGGAAGCTCTTGTGCTTATCAAACACACCTGCAGCAGGTATCCCCGACCTTACAGCCGGTTTGTAAATTCAATACATTCTACATCTTGACTCAAAATCTTGGTTTCTGTGGAAACATTTTCTGGTGAACAGCCTGATCGTTATCCATGACATTTTCAGAATACAGAGATATGTCAATATTCTGAAGCTCATGGGTTTGTATAATTGAACTGGGGGGCTTTAGTTTTCATATGCTGAGGGCACAGAGGTTCCCAGTGGAATACCAGTGATGCCTGATGGAATACAAAAGATGGACTGGGATTATGCTTTGTGCTACTGCCTGACCTTGACTTATGTTTTGACTCACATCCACACGCAATCACATGATTTGATCAATATAACTCAGGTGGGATGTACCAAAAGATGTGGCCAAATAGTGACTGTATCCCCTCTGAATATCTGCGTGTCTATACTTGTCCCGAGCACCACTGGCTAGCTTTGTATAAGCTGGCCTCACTCAAGCTCAAAGGCACCATCCCTGTGAAAATAGTATTGATCATAACGAGCATCTATCCATGCATAAGAGCTTGTTTCAATTGATTTTTCCTATTTGAGCTGAAAAACATAATAGAGTTGATATGAATTACAGGGTGTTTTGCTTCAGTTCATCAACACAGCCCAGATAATACTTGCCGTTACCAGGGAAACGTGATAACAGTTTTTGTCTGTTTTTCAACAATCAATTACTTTAATGCATTTTTGCTGATATTTACACAGAAGCAAACAACACTCTGTATAAGTCAGCAACACAACAACTAGGCTGTTTGTACGATAAACATATGGGGGACGTGAATGGGCCGTAGATCAACAACATTTCATTCCACTGCAAGAAAAAAATTATATCTTTGCTTACCACTAATGTTCAGCTACACGCAGCATAATACCGGTTGTTGACTAAATGCAGGTTACTGTCATGCTTTTGTTCTGCAACACTCTATCAAGTGTGGTGGCCTTTGCAGGTATAATATTCAGAATAAATATAATATGTTGTAATAAGCTACATAAAATAACTTGTTCAGCAAAAGTTTCTGCCCACTCCAAACTCTCCCAGTTGTCACGTTATGCTCTAAGATTTGCTGCCTCTAATTCCCAAGCTCAAGGCTGATCAGTGTTATTCTACTGACACTTCCCCTAAAGCCTTCTGACATTAAGCCTTTATAAGACAGTTATGGGTATTACATTGGTCTTGCAACATAAACTACTTTTTATTCCTTTACAATAGCGTTTAAATAAAATAGCTAAAGCAACAGATTAAACTCAATAGGCCAATAGGCTACCACCATCCTTGTTAACAGGCAATTATTGTACTGTTATCCTTGGAGTGTCTTCTGTAGGTTTCAGGCTTGGGGCCTTAATATTATTAAAATAGCCTAGGTGCAGTTTCATACAAGGAATACAACGATGTCCATTTACATTTATCTCACTTTTCCTGCCCAAGTTTTTATCTATATCATTCTGGGCCAGATAAGACAGATGATAATAACACAATATGGAAAGATTTGCCCTGGATAGTTCTAAGGAAAAGAAAACAGGGAAAATCAACTTACACCCCCACCGCACAACCAAAACAGCATATTGTAAAGCAGGTAAAGAGATTAAAGTCTGTGTTAAATCACAGGGTTACCTTGGGACAAAAGCTTGGCTGTGCTGACCCATCAACATGAAACTTTAAAATGAAGAAATAAAAATAGGATTTAATTTTTTTTTTAAATGCAGGGTTAGGGTCCTCATTTTAATTCACTGTCACTCTAACAAACCTCCTGAACAAACAATCACTATGTAATGCAACTTGATATTATATAATAGTATATTTTAGCATTTATTTTTAGAGTATTTTTTCAAATATCTCTGGCACCTTGTTAGAAAAACATTTTAATATTATAATTAAAGAGATGTTTTAAAAATAAATGAAATGGGTTCTTTAAATACAAAAATTGTATTTAAATGAAAGCGTTTGGCACAAATTTATCAACAAGGCAGTCACTCGTGCCGGACTCATGTGGATGCTTTTTAGGGTTCAACGCTCTCGCTTCTCATTCACTTTGAATGGTGTCACGTCACACATTGCTGAGCTGAATAATGACAATAATGATCCGTTACTTTGCTTGTGCTGCTTGCACTGAACGTTGAAAGAAATTCTACTTCTGAAGTCAGGCGTCAGCCAATGAAATCACGTTTATTGAAATGCGTCCGTGCAGCCGATAACCAATGACATCACGGCGCGACGTCGCTGGTTCAGGCAGCTAGCTTTGCTAATGCTATCTGCTAATTGAAGCGCGGCTAGCTTGCCTTGTGATGATTGGTTATTAATGCCATGACAATGACGCGAGCAAAAACCAACAAACAAACAAAATAAACAAACAAAAGGATCAGGGACACCCACAGTCCAAGCTTTGAAGCAACACATCTGTGTAAGTGCTCCGTTATTCCTTAACAGGCTGACTGTTAATGTTTAAAGATCTGACTGTACTTCCACTCATCAGGTCGTATGCATTAATTGGTTTGTCTTCCCTTATTCAGTTTAAACCCAAGGTGACCCCATAATGCTTTGAAACCAACTCTATTTGGACTGATTCTTCCAAATGTCCTCCCTGTTATTCTTGAGCTGTTAGTGAATAATTTGCCTTGAATAATGTGTTAATTTCACTTCAACTGTAGCAAGTTCAAAGCTTAGCAGTGTGCAACAACAGGCAGAGGACTTGTATTACTTTTGCTCTAGTTTGGCAGGTGTGTCAGAAGTGTCATCCACTCAACATTTATATAAACCATTCTGTATTAAAAAGGCAGTGCATACACACGAAGAGCTGCCATTGATTCAACGCACCAAAGCTTCGTCTTAAAAAACATTTTGTGACACTTTGTCAAGGTAAAACACAGTCCTGGTTCATTATCGCTATGGTTAGAGGAGCCACCTGAGGAAAGCCAACACTGACACAATAAATCTGATGAGAAGACTCGGCGAGAAAGAGCAGCAAAAATGTGTAAATCTCAAAAATACCTGACAGCAAACACAGGTCCGCTCTTAGGTGCGTCTTGATTTTCTATCACCGCTTTGTGTTCTTGAATGTACTGAATATACTTAAGCTGACTGTTATGCTACCTGCCTAGTTAGCAATAACCAGCATGTCGTTCAGCTGTATAAGTTCTAAATGTAATGGTGTGTCCCTGAATAGTTCCCAGTCAGAAACACGCTAACTCTGGAGTAAGTTGTGACATCCGAGTTCCAAGATATCTGGAACACAGCACAAAATTTGTAGTGCTATTTATGCACAATTAAGTATTTTCAAGATTTAGACAGTAAGCCTATAAGAGATGTAGATTTCTGAGAACAGTCAGGACTGCTGAAAGCCATCCGCAATGATTGTCACTCTGATTTTTGGTTCCACATTACTGTTTCTCAATGACAAACAATAGTCAGTGTTCACACACCACAACACGCAGTCTTATAGAAGTGACCCTCCAACTCCAACATATAATTGCTCAGTTAGGAACATTGTACATATAGTTGGACAACAGGATCCCAACAGGATCAGAAACTTTGGAACACCGGGTGCTTTACCTAACGGTGAGCCCAACTACAACCTCATAATACTGTTAATTTGGGATCATTTCATGATAATGTCAGTCTTTGAGTCATACCCCACCATTTATCCTATTTCTTACTGGCAAAAATAAAACTCTTTTGCTAAGACGCTTTTCTGAGACATTAACTTTAAAAAACAGGGTTTTTTTTATTTTCACACAAAGACAGTCTTATCATTTGTTAAAGAGAATCTGAAGTCTTTTGCATGAGTCTTTAGACACAGGTAATTTTCATTAAGCCAAGACAATCACAGACACATTTACCTTCTACAAAACAAACACTGACAGCAGCCCTCCTAACCTCTTTAATTGGTTTAAAAAAAAAAAAATAAATAAAAAAAAAAAGCATACTTCACTTATTGACAAAGTTTCTTAAAGCTCAAAAGTCTTACTCTATCCAGGTCTTTGGGCTGAAAATAATATGACGCTCCATCTTTCAAAGATGTACTTTTCCTAAAGCATTGTTGATTGCCCTGTGTCCATTACTTGGAAGGATTATGATAATATTCCACATTGTGCTCGGCGTGATGCACAGGAAATTCAATACTCAAAAGGTTAATGCAATCAATTAGGATGACAAAGGAGTAAAGTAAAACCCTCCTGCTCGTGGAAAAAAGAGACAGGAGAAGAGTGGGGGAGAAAAGGTATTGAAAGCTTGAATGGATCCAGAGAGAAAAGAGGCACTTGAAACGGCAGAAAATGGCATTTATTCAACGTGTATCGTCCAAGGCCAACTAAATGAAACACACACAAAGTGTATACAAAAAGAAAGAAAAAATAGCTCTCAGATAGCGAATTGCATCATCCAGCACTCAACCAGTTGTAATTGAACAATACAGGAGCAATATTTTTGTTTGAAGGTAATCAGATACCTAAGCCAAGGAAAAAGTGCCCAGTACTAGAGGCTTGAGCATCGATTCATAATGCTCATAATGTTCTATGGACTTTTCCCCGTTCTGAGTCAAGTTTTGTCTCCGCACTCCATTCCCATGTGCATTGTTGCATGGGCTGAATATTAACAGCACAACAATTGTGTATGGGAGAGATATCTTTTGTTATTTAGATAGATGTTACAATGCCATACAACACAAAGGAGTCTCATCATTGCAGATAAATGGATAAACTTGGATGGCGGTATTGAGCTCTACAACCGTTGTAATAATCCATATTACCTTTTCAGCCTCACTCTGTCAAAATGGTGATGTATTAATCACATTTCAGCAATCCTCCATGGCTAATGATAATGTTATGAGAGTCTGGGTGGCAATATTTCGCTAACGTCTGCAACGCCTATTTTCTGCCGATAAGTTGTGCAAGAAGAAAAGCCTAAAACCTTGTAATCCACTTAGGTAAGGCAGTAGACTTACCTACATCTGCAAACACACAACCTCATAAATCTACTGCACCTTCACATTCTTAAAGACTGTCGAGCCTGGAAAAAAATACAGCAGATCCTTCATCCCACTTTGTTTGCACCAAATGAAGACATGTTTCACATTTCAAACCGTTGCACAAGGTAAAGAAGTGTGCACGCACAGGCCCCAACAGATACTCGGTGTCTCTCTGTTAGTCTCCCTCACAGCAGCACGAGCAAATACAGCCAAAAAATATCAAAGCTTCAGCACAATCTCCAACCTAATATAATTTAGAGAACATCTTCAGTAAGTAAGCTATTTGACATTTTGTTCCTGAGCGGAATGTTATAAATTAGAAGAAAAAAAAAAAGCAGCGGCAAAAAAAGGATTAGACTTAAAACATTGATTTTCTGCCAAGCACTCTGAAGTACTGCCTTTTTATTCTTACTCTTAACTTCCATTTAGCTCCTCTGTGAACAAATAAAGAGGAATGTGAGCAACAACAGGCAGAGGAGCTAGTGTTAGGCGGTAACCAGGGCTTTATGTTTTGACCATAAGAATCACTTTTTTTCTTTTTTTTTTCAGGGGCACCTGACCTACATCGCATTTTTCTGTTTGGGCATTTTCAGGTCCAGCAGCCACGTCACAGAAACAATGGAGCAAAATGGGCTTTGAAGTCAGCCCTGAATGAAAATGGAGGGGCTGACACATGAAATGCCCTCACAGCTGGGCTGCCCCAAGTCAAAAGAAAAACAAATACTTTGAATGAGAGGGGGACACGCCGCTCCTGTCTGAGCTTCCTAAGGCCCTAAGCCACCACCGGGAGGTGGGCTTTCACGATATGCCGGTAATGATGGATGGATTGGGAAGAAAGTCTATTCACATGGAGATGTTACATCATAAATATTTACACAGGGCTGCCGTTTCCATGTAGCCTTTGCTTGTTTTGACACACTGGAAAAATTTAAAAGGACAAAAAAAGTGCAGGAGAAAGAAAAGCGCAGAAAACGAAAAGGCAGGCTCTCTTTTTTGTTATTATACTATACTGAGTGATACAATAATACTAAATTGAGTTACATGAGTTGTTGCTCTTTTTCTCAGTGAGACAAATTATCTTTCCTACGGCGAACTGTAGGCTTTATTTACTTTTATTTGTGACTGAATGAACTTGTGTTTATTACAGAATCATTGCCTTCCTACACACAAATTCTGAAAAACTAACAAAGAGTCTGAGTTTCAATTATCTATCATTCTCAAACCAGTCATAAATTTTCTCTAAAGATCTACAAATGTGTGTTTGTGTGTGTGTGGGGTGGGAGACTATGAACAAATATAGAACAAACAATTTAGCAGATCATCACCTTACTTAACAATCACACCCAGTCTTCCTCATCTATCACTGTGACCAAAGAGAAGTAAAAGGGAGACATCAATGTTGTTTGTAAGCAGCCATACAAATTTCTGCTCAGTGAGCTCAATTAAAAGCCTTGAGGTCCCCCGAGACCCCCTGTAACCAGTGAAAACAATTTTGGCAGTTTAATTTTCCTCCCACTGTCTAAGAGAGGGACTCCACTTTCTAGCCTCTATGTCTGTGGGAGCCAAACAGAGGAGGGGGGGGTGGGGGGTGTCATGCCAGCCCCGTGTTGGAGCAAGCTGGCCTTTATGATTAGTTGCATTAACGTATACCGAAAGCCAATTAAGATAACTGTACCCAGTTACGCTGCTGTTATGTGGTCAGAGGCTGGAGTCTGTAAGTAGTCTACACAACAGTCGGATCTTAACTTTGCTTCAACTTCCAAAGGAGCTTGTTTAAAGATGTCCCCGCGTGTGCATACCCGTGTAAAGAAAAATCTCAACTGACCCTCCTGTTTGCTATGAGTTATCCAATCTATGTGGAAATCTGTGGATGGTGACATCATTGCATTGCAGGGAAGCACACTGGGTGTGTATCATAGGTTCTGATTGATACGAGGACTGTGTCTTCTTTCTGGTGCGTGAGTGACACCACCAGAAACAAAGGAGTGTTGGTGTAGCCCTCCACCTCAATTCCTGGTCATGCACCCCCCTACCCCCACCCCACACACACACCCAGTGATAGCGAGGGGTCTCTGGTTTGACATGAGACAGCCCAGACTGTCACTTCTGAATGTTTAGATCCCTCTTGACTAGGAGGCCAGGGGCAAGGGCTGTTGTATGCATCCTTATGACAGACTCCCACATCAGCATTGTGCTCATACCAGCTAACATCATTAGCACAGAAGGTTTCATCTCAGGGAGAGAGAAAAAAAAGCAACCCAGTTTCTTCAAGTCACAAGTCATTAGTGTCCTCTCGAGAGTCAAATTGTACAGAGGCAGATTTTTTTTTTTTTTTTCCCAGCAACAAAAGGTTTTATACTCTTGTTAATTTGGTGGATGTCATCTGTACTTAGATGGCTGTGTCTAATGTCTGTTACAGTAATAAATGCCACAAAGTGGAAAAAATTATATTATTTTGTCGAGATGACAATGTAGGATGCTGCTGCAACAACATCTAAACATAAAACAGGCATAAAAGAACGGTTCCCCAGATAAGAAGAGTATGGTGTGCAAAAATGGAGAAACTGCAGTGCTATAACTTGCTGATTTTATTACCGCCAGTGCAAAGTTCCAGTTCTCTAATAGATTATTAGTTGTATTTTTGTATTCTATATGTAAATAAGCAAGTCATCTAACACACTTCTCAACAGCTGTTTATGTCTGGAAACAAAATGGCTGTATTTATAGGAAAAAGCATAATTTGGTTGTAGTAGCTTTTGAATCAGCCTGGCAGGGTTTCTCACGCACAGGAGTGCATTTTGTTCGGTATAGATCACCCATAGTAAGAGAGAGAGCGAGAGAGAGAGAGAGAGAGAGAGAGAGAGAGAGAGCGAGCGAGAGAGAGAAGGGGCCCTCTCTGGAAAACAGATACATCAGTGAGCCTGTATAGTGTACAACATCGCTGTGAGTTAATCAGTTGGAAAATAAAACGGTGGGATTCTAATAAGTCATTTGTCAATTTTTACAACCCCCAGACACATTGATCCACGGGGATTAATGAAGATGCCTGATATTGTTGGAGATATGAACAGGGGAGATGGTGGGGACAGTAATCAGTCATGTTGGGGATTTGTCCTACCTCGTTTTCTCTTCCTGGGGAGTCACTGCATACAGGAGCTCACCTCATCTGAGAAGAAGAGCAAAGGAAAAACATTAAAAATAAATAAATAAACCCAGGCACTGATTATTCCGATGTATATGCACGTGCATACATGTTCTTGAGAAATCCATACATTTACCCAGCTCAATCTAATCTGCAGTGGCTGACATAATGTAACGAGCCTTCAGATGATGCAAGAGGAAGATGGGTACTTTTTGTTCACTCCTTTCCTTTTGATATGCAGAATAATAGTGCACAGATACCCAGGCCCCACGTCCCAGCTGGGGGAAAGCAGTGACTGAAGGAGGAGACTATAGTTTGTAAAGCCCATTGAAGCATGGGGAGCAACTGTACAGAGTGCAGACATGTATGAACTACATCTGTTCATATTTCAGCAGTTTGCCAAAAATAAATTAAGTTAGAGTATTCTAATAGTAGCTTCCTACATCTTAGCTGAAGGTGAGTTGACACAGTGTTATAGAACAAACAATAAAACAAATCACTTCCCTATGAAACCTTGGGGGCAAAACTTACTGGTTGGCAGGGATACAGAGATTCAAATACTACTTCGATAAAGAACATAGCTGACGGGGCCACAGTATGTAATGAGAGAGAATGTATGGTGATAGCTCCATATTCATATTGTGGAAAAATGGCATACATTGCTAAAATATGTAGCTGCTGCATTTTCTCATGCGGAGACAAACACACCCTCATATATGACATCAATAAGCACAGACAAAGTTTTGAATCAGGACAGAAACTGACTTTGGCAGAACCAGTTGAGTCACTCTTAAATCCTCTCAAAAGTTTCCTAACCTTGAGAGCCCATGCATCCCAGAAAAAGTAATAATAATTCTAACCTGATCTTCCTACTTATTTTATATCTCCCCTCAGCAACCTAACTTCTTCTCGGCAACAGTGCAGTTATTAATTCATGAGGCACTAATTAGTTCTTTGTTTAATTTTGTGTTAAACAGACTGACCGGAATGATAACGACTCGCGCTGTAGCGCTTCGGTCCCATGCCACTCCTGTTTGCTACAACAAGGGAGCATCGTGCGACTAGCATGATGAACCCAATTCCCTTCTAAGTTGCACTTCATTAAGTCAAAATGTGACAAGGAGCTTAGAGGAAGAACTGGCAGATCTGATCATACATAACAATGCAGGCCCAGTAAGTTTGAGGGGGGGTGGGGGGGTGGGTGCTGGTGCAGGAGGTGGTGTGCGGGGTAGTTTCCAGCATGCATGTTGATAATTTTCTATTTTTAAGCCTTGGGGGCCGTCTTTCATTTTCCTTTAATTGTTTTTGTTCAGAGCTGCAGTGTCCTCTTTTTAAATTGCAGCTCCTATCAACTCTGCTGATCAACCCCCTGTGCAACATTGCAAGCAGACAAGTAAACAACAGGGTTGCCCTTTTCTGTGATGTAGTGCAAATGTTCCAGTAACATGGGTGACAGTGCACACACGCATACATAGGGTCAGATATATACACATTACGTCCAAGGAAATAGTGAGATGGCATGTCGGAGGTGCAGCGGTGACAAACAAATCGAACTTGAAAAATATCATTTTTGGCCATGTGAGTTGAAAAACCTGCTGAGTGGAAACAAAGGTAAAAGACAAATGCTTGATCACAATGCAAGAATGCATTAAGGTAGTGCCATCTGCCCATATTTTAAATGCCTTTTTAAGAATGTTTTTGTTGAGGGAGTAGTTGGGAAAAACATTGTTCATGAGAATCACAAATTTTCTGTTTCAAAGCTTTTTATTAGCTGTCCCGAAAAACCTCCACCTTCTACATCCATACCTTGAATGGCATACCGTCACTCGATGCAATGCCTGAGTCTTAAAAGAAGCTATTCACACATTGGGTAAACCCTTCAGTAAACTACAATCATCGGTTTTGTACATGTGACAGATAGCACTTTCATTGGGATATTTTTTTCCACTCCAAATCATCTGCTGACAAGCTTCGCTAAGATGTTTAGCCTCTCCAAGTATCTTCCCACTGGCTGAAGATATGATAAAATCAAAAAGCAGACAAGTAATTACACTGTATAATAGGCAAGATTGGCATTTTCAAAATCATTTTCATGTGGATGGAAATGACATTGCACAGACTATTCTGTATTCACTGGTGCAGATAAATAAACAAGGCATGGAGAAGAAGGGGGGCATACAGAATGCACAGTACAATGGCAAGCAGGTCAGTAATTAGAAACTCTGTTTGCACAGTAATAATTTTAATATATTCATCAGGAAACAGAGCATGCCTAGCATGATAAAATCCTATCAAGAAACATATCCCAACTGCAGCAACCTTTTAAACACACTGGAAGCACATTGTTGAGAACCTGAAATAGCAAAATAAATATATAAAAACACAAAAAATTATAACAGCATGCAGCTACACAATCCCTATATTGTGAAATTTCACCCTTATTAGTTGTCATTATAGCATGGCAGGGATATGCAACTCTTTCAAAATGCTAAAAAATTCTTCAGTCTGGATCAGTACCTGCAGGTAAATGTGCTTCTGGAGCTTTTGACCTCTTTTTATCCACATGCAAACAAACTAAAGCCCTCCAACACCGAAACATGTTCGGCTCTGATTGTGCGAGTGTAAGGAGCAACACGTGTGTAACCTTGTTTGTTATTGGGGGTGGCAGTGATGATGCTATGGAAATTATTGCAAATTGCTTAAAGGACTCCTGACACGTAAAAAACCTTGACCTCGCAATGCCATTTCCCAAAGTCAGAATAATGTGTATTTGTTAGAGAAATTCAAGGTGGAGCACAAAGGTAATCAGCACGAACAACATTTTTACAGAAGTTAAAGGAGCTCCAAGCTAATCATCTACAAACCATGCGGCTGCTTTATACATATATATATATATACACACACACACACACACACACACACACACATACACATACACACACACACACACACGCACACAAGGCAAACCACAACCACATACAGTGAAGCTTTCTCTAAACTTAAAGATGGTAAACAAGATGAGCAGATGCATCCCTCTGTAATGTTTCAATTATTACCAATTTAAATAACAGGAACACATAAAAAGCTCCTCAGCTCAACAGAACAGTTTTAAATAATAACCCTCGTTGCTGTAATGACTGCCACTCCATTGTCTAAGTTTCCTGGTTTCATTTCCCACACATAAACTCAGAAACTTACTAGTTTACGTGACCTCATTCTACATGAAACAACCTCTAATTACATGAAGTGGAAGCCGCAACAAGAATACACTTCTCACTGAATAGGTCTGTACTTTATGTCCTCAAGCCTGAGTTTTTAAACGTGCTGCAGAGTGAGCAACTGATCATTTACTCATGCATATTTGACAGCAACTAGTAGGCCCCTTTTTGTTCTGTCACTTCTGGCTCCTATTCTCCTTTTCCCCTAGGAGAGGACAGAGTCAGGGGCTTGAGGGCAGCTACCTCCACAGTTCCGCTGTCCCCTCCTCGCCTAATTTTTGTTGTCCAGCCCTTTGAAACCTCAATCTCATGCAGAACCAAAGAATGGTGATCCATGTGCAACAAGTGCCGGTGCCATGGAAACCCCCGTTTTGCCCCCAAAATATTCCTTTTTATCCCTTTTGAAGACCTGTCACTAGGCAGAGCAGGCATCACACGACCCTGGGCCTAGCCATGACAAAGCCTATTTTCTGCCTGCTTCTTGATTGATTAAAAAAGACTTTTTAGTAAAACCATGTTAAAGGACACAAAAAGTGACACGCAGAAGAAAAGGGGTCTTGCGGATGGCCCAATCAGACGGGTTCCCCTGTACTAACGCACACAAAAGACAAAAAGAAAAGAAACAATATCATAATCGCCACAAAGGAAGGGTCAGGCCGAAGCGTGAAACTCGACGACAATGGTAATTACGAAAATGAAAGAAAGAAAGTTTGGAATTTGGTAGGTGTGTTACGTCGAGCTACATATCAGATTCTTTTACATGAACTGTGTGATTTTTCCCTGGAATCAGACAACTGAAAACTTGCTTCACTGTAGCTCTAAATACTGTGGTGGGTTTTCTCTTTGGCAAATGACACTCTCGTTATCGCAGGATATTCATATCCGAGCACTGCTCCAGATTATTATAGGTTCCCACCACATTTGGGAATAAAATTATACACGCAGCATTGTAGTTCATGTCTGATGTGATCAATATTCTATACATTAGACGGGTGACGGAGCAAAAAACAAAAAGACTGGCTCAGCTGCTCTGCATGGCACCAAAGGGAGGCCATATTATTAAAAAAAAAAAAAAGCACAGGTCGACAAGAGACTATTTTCTGTTTTTGTTGGCACTGTGTCATATGTCTGTGATTTAACAGTTTGTGCTCACAGAAAATGAGCTGACTTATGTGAAAACTGGTGTATCATGTTATGTGTTTTAATTTATCAAACGTACACAGGACCACTTTCATCAGCACTGAAGAAAAGAAGCTGCTCTCTTTGTTTCTGTGTAGAGATGTGGAGCAGATATTTACCAAGAGGATAGGCAGGGGGTGGTGGCGGTGGTGGTGGGGGTGCAGAGAGGAGGAGAAGCATTAGAAGCGTCCACACATGAGCAATTAGTATTCCAGATCCTGATGGTTCTAAACACAAAAAGGCCTCACCAAATCCCCACGGCGGAGGTGTCAGACAGAAAATGACGAAAATCTGCTCCTTGACAGGGAGTCATTTATATTTTAGCTTCGTTCCATTATCTTAACGAATCCATCATCAGCCAATGCAATATTAACAGCAGAAAATCAACTCATTAGATCCAGGGGGATTTAATCAAGATTGCAATCATGTATGCGGTTCCTGGAGAGTTGGCTTCTTCTTTTTTTTTTTCTTTTTGGTCCTTTCCACGTAATTGCCGCATCTCAGATCTTAATAAATTATTCTCGATCTGAGATTGATGCCCTTTTTTTTTTTCATTGCCTCTCACGCCATGCACTCACTGTCTCCAACTATAATATTTACCATAAACATTATTATGTCATGGGCACACAGTTTAAAATGGCCTTTAGCTAACTCGCAGAAGTAATTGGCTTCTCCAATTCTCTCTCGTTTCCTTGCTAATTGCCCAGTGATATTGCTAACAGTTCCCCGAGAAAGAAAGAAAGACAGAAAGAAAGAAAAGGCCTCTTTTGCACAAGCTGGGATGTGTTGCTAGGATTTTTCAACCTTTATATGTGGATGTAGAAAGAATTTGCTGTGTTTGATATTGCTTAACAAGACATGCAAGCAGATGAAAGGACATTCCACTTTTGATATGTAAAACTTTATGTGAAACCCTGGAGGCAGAGAGAAAATAGAAAGAGCTCAAATTTCAGGTGGATATTTTTTAGTCATTTAGTCTCAGTTTCTGAAGAAAAAAACAACAAAAAAACAACAAAAAAAACCACCCGATAGATAACTGACACTCATGCACACAGACACACAATTCTTCAAATCTTAATATGTTTCATCAGTTAAAATAAAACAAAACTGCTGTCCTACGCTGAAACTACACACTGTACTTTTACATCTCCATTTTGCAAAATCAGAAACACTATGCATTCATCGTTACCTGTTACTCTGTGTCTAAACATATTGGATTTGTTGTATAAAATGTCAAATAATTATCTTAACTTCTAACTTCAGCTGAAACTAGTATAAAGATATTTTATAGTGTTGTTGTGTTTTTAAATGTATGATGTTTAGACAGCAGCATGTTGACTACTGCGCTGCATCTCCTTTTCTTTAGCAGCACTCTATAAACATTTAGGAAGTGTGGAGACCATCTGCTATAATTTTAAAAGCATACATGTACCCGATAAAGGATATTACTAAGACTCACCTGTATGGCAGCATATGCTGATCCAAAGTCTTTAAGTACTGTGCAGCATTAACGGTGCAATCACAAAGGTGCAAGTTGACCGTGCTGTGTGCACTAATGCCATCGGTGATGCTGGCTTTATGAACTGTGCAGTGATAACACGGCAGATGGTCATTTCTGTCTTTAGCTTGAACACTGCAGCATCCATGACTTGGAACAAAATTAAAGCAGGACACAGTTTTCCACTTAACCTCAGTCTTTCTTAAAAATGCTCAGGTTCACAGACGGTAGCAGGATGTCTGGACCTTGTTTATCTGTTTCTCTCTCTCTGCAAGGCACAGTTTTGCCTTAACACCTGTAGATGCAGAGATGAACTGTGTTTACTCACAATGGTTTGTGTTCCTGAGGATTTCCTGGAAGTGAGTCCATGCAGTGCCTTCGACTGCAGAAGAGAAATGTGAGTTTTTAATATTATGCCATCTCAGAGCTCGGAGATCAAGGGCATTCAGTGCTGTTTTTTGGCCTTGTTCCCTGCCAACAAAGAGTTCTCTGGATTTCTCTGTCTTTTAAAGATGCAGATAATAAAATCCTCAAAGTACAGTTCAAACTGACTGTCTTTAAATCTGAACTATTTTTTTCATGCCACAGTTGCAGACCCCACCTTTGGACTTCTTTAAATACTTGCAAATCGATGCAAATGTTCTGAAACTCATCTTCAACACAATATTTATATGACACCAGACTTCAGGAAACATAATCTCATTGTTTTAAAGAGATGTGCATACAGTCTTGTGTAAACCAGCTCAGCTGCAGCTCCACATGATGTTGCTAATGATGCATTATTATTATTGACGCCGACAGAACTTTTAAAAATACCACATCAGATAAACTGAAAAACACCGAAACTCTATATTTATCCCTTTATACCACCTGATAGGATCACAGGGGGAAAAACAAAACAAAACTCTGCAGCTTCATTATTACTACATAAGAAAATTTGCTTTTAAATGTAAAAATCTTAACACAGCACAAGTATGTAAGTATGTGTTACATGTGGCTTTGGGAGGCTAAATAAGGAGATTAGAGAAGGAAAATAAGGAACTAGGAAGCACCACCCAGGTCATAAGAAGGCATCAGTTGTTGAAAATGTATGCAAAAGTTTCATTATTTTTTGTGAAGCTCTAACTTCTCTCCTGCTGTCCCTCATGCATGTGACCACAGAGCTTCTTCCCCTCACAGACAAGATTAACTTCTAATATGTTCAACATGATCCAAAAGTGTAAAAACTGTCAGAGAGACCTTTAATCTGCCTTTGGAACAAAGCCTTTTGTACAAGGATTTACCTGACCTTGTCACTGCAAGTTTAACTTGCTGTCTGTTAGGCAATATAAAGCCCTAGCCAGTGCTTCCCTTCCACCCCCTCCCTCTAAGTCTTTTTCCCTCCCGCCGCCTCGGTCTCTCTTTCGCTCGCTCTTCCTATGCACAGAATGGGGGTGTGTAAGTACAGCACCAAATGCTGTGCTAATCCCTGTTTCTCTGAGATGGCCAATAGTAAATCCGAGCCCTGTGTAAACCAATCTCAGAGTTTTTTATCTTGATTTATTAGATTACGTGGCCCGGGTCCCTGAGCCCATGCTACACATACTAATCCTAATCGGAATAGACAAGTATTAGGCCAGTTCAAGGGGAGCTAAACAGCAGCAGTGGCCAACTTTCAGTAAGAGGGAAACTACAAGCTTATAGGCTTGATGGAGCTTTTTATCCTTTTTCCTTTTTTCTCTACTTACATTAGCAGAATGAGTGTGTAATTAAATACATAAATCCTGACACACCAACCCTCAAAAGGCCTAAAAACCACTGAACCCCATCCAGTTTGGCTTTCTTTTCCCTGCACAATGAAGTTACTGAGCCAAGCCCAATCATTTGTATTTTTCTCAGATTTTTAACTGTGAGCAAAGCAAACATGAAAGTCCCATTGAAAACAACTGCAAGAATTAATTTTACATCTCAGTGAATTCAAGGCAGTGTTGTCAAATTATAAGCAACAGGGCTATGTAACTAATTTCCCTTGGTCCAGAGACCTTAAGTAATTTTCATCTGCGATAATAAATCGCATATAATTAGTAAGGTGTCTGTCCTCTGTTTGCCTTTTGCCACTAAAACATGGTCACATTATTGTTACTAACTTTAAACCAGTATGAAAGGATAGTTTCAGGCATGCTGCAAATTGCTGGTCTCACACCGTTTTCAACCAATTCAGCCACTGCGGATGGCAAGTGGGTTAGGCTGGATGGAGTCCATGTGACACATGAGGCCAGGGCTGGGGAACATTAAGAAGTGTCTGCTTGTACACTAATGCTGGTGGCAGCTGTTAGTCTGCCAAAAACTGCAGCAGCAGCAGCAAGGATATCCTGAAATACTATTGAAAACCACTAAACCTCCTCCTCGCTGATGTAAAGCTATACAGCTGCTCGGCGCCAGTACCATCACTGATCAATCTGGGAAAGTTAAAAATGGAGCCAGGTTTGTGGACTAAACACGCTGCTTTTCAGCTTAGAAGGTCAAAGTGGTGATCTCCAGGGAATACCAAAGACTAATTTTGCTGTATTTTTGAAAGTTTGTTCAGCAGCCAGAACAAATGCAACATATGCTTACGCATCTGTGCGTCTGCACTGCAAACGATGCGAGTGTGCGTCTGGTCGTGCATTTCTATCTCTGCGAGAGTACATGGAGATTTTTTGTGGCATCACCAGAGCACAGAGGTTGCCCCTGCCCACTGCCCTCAGGAGTGACAGGGGAGCTAAGGGAGATGTGACAGCCATGTCTGCTCCCTGTATGTGTTTGTTTGCCCCTGAAAACGAGACACCAATCTCACTCCAGCCCCCTGGGCATGTTTAGCTGTGCCTCCACCGCACCGCCTTCATCTGATACGAAGTGGAAGTCCACCCGGTAATAACATGCATCTCCGCTGGTGGGGTGAAAGTGGATACATATACACTTCAGAGCAAGAAAAAAAAAGAAGTTGACTGATAAATCCCCCTTGCATTTCAGCTTCAAGCCCACGCTGAAAACCAAAAAATTTTTGGCATTATTATAATAAGTAGTGTCAGGACGCAGCAAAGTACACTTTGAAGTAGTATCGCTATAAAAAGCCTAACATAGCATGCAAAGTGTTATGCGATGTTAAAAACATGATCCACTGCTTCTCTATGCCAAATAAAAGTGAAGAATGAATTTCCTTTGCTCTTGTGTTTTGTCCTTAGACCCAAGAGTCACCAAGTGTACTTTGCAAGGAATATTCATTTCCTTAGGATGGCCTCGTCAGCCTTGTGACCCAATCCATATCCATTCTGTCCTGTCTGCCCTCCCCAGTCACTGCCTCTTTTCTGTAAGTGGCAGATATTTCACCTGCCTATCAGTTTCCCTTTAAACGTGCTGCTATATGCAGGAAAGGCACCCATATAGGGTCACTGACTGTCCTCTACAGGCCCTCTTTGAAGCTACTATCTGGTCGTCTCTACTTCCCCTCCTTCTTGTATCACTCAAATTACAGTGTGTAGAGGTCACTGGTAGAAATGGGTTCAACAGAGCTGATTAACTTTGATCTAGTTTTACATATTATTGGGATGGAAAAAGTACAAGCCTTGGGAGGCTCATGACTTAAAAAGCAGATCATAAATTTAGGCCTCCCTAATTTATATTTACAACAGGGAAATAGTAGGCTTCTTTAATTTTTCTCCAGTGCCTGGAACAGAGCCTAGAAGATGTTCTGCAATGTTGTGAATGCCTGACTAGAGAGCACACTGTATTAGTAAGAGTTTGCTTGTGTATGCGGTCCACAGCAAAAGCCAGTTTACAAGCAAATAATGGGAATCAGATCATTTCCATGCAGAAATGTGCAGCGGGAAAGAAAGCAGCTGCTTCAACGTGAGGAAGGTAGGAGGAGGTTAAAAGGAGTCAATGGAGGCTAAAGAGACAGCAGGTCTACCGATGACAGAAAGAGTGGCCAGGGACTGCAGTTCAGGACTTCTGGAAACCACATCAAACAGACTATGGAGCGCTGCCAAGATGAACACACACCAACTGTTGCAAAAAAAAGAACACGAGAGAGGAAGAGGGGGGGGGCAAGTGGAAAAAGGACAGTTCAGTTTTTAAAAAAATAGAGGATACAAAGATAGAAATGTAGGGCCACAGCATGGGGAAAAAAGGGAGACGGATGTTGCCACAGAAAATCCAATCCATCAATATTAAACAGTATCGTTTATATTTTCTTAATGCTGTATCTAAGCTCCTTTGTGAATCTACTTCACATAGCACTGGTGCTTAGTATTTTCCACTGTTCCTCAGAATGCTTTCTGATCATGAAAAACAATTTTATGATGAAGTAATAATTTAGCTTAATTTAGTTTTAGTTTAATTTCGCTTATCATCGAGCAAAATAGTAACCATTTGCTGACTCCAGCGTCTCACATGGGGACTCAATCCAGTGTTTAACTTGGTAATTCTAGTTATATATTAATGATATATCAAGTACAGCCTTGAAATAAATGAGAATAGGGGTGGAACTAAAGTAAAAGAAGTGCCTTTCCACAACTGCAGATATGCAGGTGTATGTACGAGTGTTTTCAGGTGGGCGGCCTGCAGACGATCAAATATATTTCTTTTGTCTGTGGGTTTTTAACTATGTTGGCTTACTGACATGTGGCCAAAAATATAATTATTTTTTAAAAATTAGTTTTAAAAAAGGGCTGCCCTTTGTCACCGATCCTGTTCATAATTTTTATGGACAGGATTTCTAGGCGTAGCCAAGTGGTGGAAGGCTTTCACTTGGGTGGTCTCAGAATCTCATCTCTGCTTTTTGCGGATGATGTGGTTCTGTTGGCTTCATCGGGTGATGGCCTCCAGCTCGCTCTGGAACGGTTCGCAGCCGAGTGTGAAGCGGTGGGAATGAGAATCAGCAACTCCAAATCCGAGGCCATGGTCCTCAGCCGGAAAAGGGTGGAGTGCCCACTCTGGGTCAGGGACGAGTCCTTGCCCCAAGTGGAGGAGTTTAAGTATCTCGGGGTCTTGATCACGAGTGATGGGAGAAGGGAGCGGGAGATCGACAGACGGATTGGTGCTGCGGCTGCAGTGATGCAGACGCTGTACCGGTCTGTTGTGGTGAAGCGAGAGCTGAGTGTAAGAAGCGAAGCTCTCGATTTACCGGTCGATCTACGTCCCCACCCTCACCTATGGTCACGAGCTGTGGGTAGTGACCGAAAGAACGAGATCGCGGATACAAGCGGCAGAAATGG
>VVHJ01019529.1:3008-14388 GCA_015107715.1 Tylochromis polylepis
AGAGTTTTACTTATGACTATCTCTCCACACCTAGCTCTAGAAGGACAGCGTTATGTAAACAAAACAATAACTGCTGCTGCTGAGCATGCGCAAACCTTTAGACTGTCTTCTCTTCGTTTACCGGAGGGTGGCGTTTAGCGTTCAGGAAACATATCAGAATATATACACAAATACATTTAGGCATGTCACAAAAACAGGGTCACCAGGGGTTCAAATTTATGTGGGACTGCAGAGCACTTTTGTCTCTACTGTAGTCTAGTCTTCTGGCTTTAGTTTACAAACGTCAACACACAAACTGTATATTAAAAAATGTATAACAACCCAATCCCCAATTGCATTTAAAAGGTTGTTTACAGCCTGACACAAAAATGTTTGGATAGTTTCTCCCTCCTTAACTACTCAAGAGGATGTAGATTTTTTTCTTTTCTTGTCTCTTTGTTTCTTGTCTTTTTTTTTTCTTTTAAAAAGTCATCCAACTATCCATCTGGATACTTAATTTTATTTGAAAAATCTGACAAAAATTATGGCTTGCCTATGTGGTACGGACCATCCAAGAATTTTGTGCTTCGGTTTTTGTGAAATTCTGGTATTTCCTTAATCTGTTACTTTGCACAAATTAGTCAATATCTGTATCTGTGCATTACACCTGTGCAGTTTATAAATGAAGCCTGTTAATCAAGCTTGCTGTTGTTAGTGTTTCAATTCATAGTTTTGTTGGATGCTGGATACAATATGTTCATTTTGTAAATTCTGGTCTCACTAGAATCAAAAAGGAGGATAAGGCTTTACCATGTCACTGACATATTGGCCAGTGAGTGTGCAGTGTCCCTCTGTTTCATAGTCCTGATATAAGCTGGCGAAAATGCTCAGCCTGAAGCTTCACAACAGGACTTCACTAAACATCAAGGTGGCTATGTCCGTCGTTTATTTAAAGTGTATGATCTCACAAGAAATGTGTGGCTCAAATAAGACACATTTGAATCATTAATTCATCACTACTAAAATTATGAATTTACACTTAACAGTTATGACAACAGAGAGGAAACAAAGAAGTGTATAAAAATATTTGTTGCATAAGACTATTAAAAAACAAATTTAGCTCCCATTATGCTTATAAAAAAATTGGACAAATTTGCATGATCACATGATCAATGTCAAACCTGTAGCATGTATAGTTGATCTTTAAAGTTCCATTTGGTAGGATCCAGTCACATAACTGTAAACCACAGATGTAGATTTCAGATCATTTTAGAGCAGACATTTAAATGTACAAATAAAAAAGCAGAGTTAATGCATATGACAGGGTTGCGTCTTATTTTCTTCACCAATAAGTTTTGTTTACTTCCAAAGTATGAATGTAGTGCTGTAATCTCAGTGAACAGCTACACAGCTTCTCCTACAGTGCTCTGCACACAGGCAGGCTTGAGGAACCGGTAGGACAGAGGAGGGAGTGGTCAGATATTAAGACATTCTCTTAAAAAGTTTGAAAACCCATGAAGGTCAAAGGCACCTTTTAAATTTTTTTCATTTTGTGCAGTTCGTTGCTTGTTTGTTTGCTTTTTAGTTTAAAAGTGTTGTTGTTAGTTTGCTCACTAATCTTGCCTCTCCTTGTTCTCAGTCAGGATCAGTAACGTAGCAAAGCTTCCTAAGAATCATGAAAACCCACATCTGAAAACACAGTTTATCTGTGCCATGTTTTGGATGTGGAGAAAGCACATGCGTAACCAGCTGACTAGACGGGGTCACCGTGCCAAACAAGGACACTGCTTTATAGAACTCTTCATTTAACAATCATTTCCACTGGACCAGGTTGTAGATGTATCATACACACTTATTACACTATTTTCAACTTATAAGTGGTAATAATGTTTCAGTACTTGAATGTCATCGTCTGGGCCTTGCAGTATTCAGTTTTCAATGGTGGGCTCAGTAATGATTTGTGTGCATGTGTGTGTTTGTGTGTGTGTGTGAGAGAGAGAGAGCGAGACTGTGCTGGGGCTTTTAGGTGTATGCTGTTGTTCTGTAAAGCACTGAGCTGTAATGTTGTATGAAAAGTGCACAATCAATCAGTCGATTGATTGTACTCAGCAAAGTTGTTGACAACATTGCTCAAGTCTAATTTACTTTTTTTTTTTCAGCTCCACTTTTTTGCTATGGCCTGCTAAACATAATTTAAAATGCTACTGCACTGTTGAACTATTCTGTAAGAAATTTTTGCAGAAATGTATAGTTAACCTCAACAGGTTCACAAGCATTTCCCAGTAATATACTTCCCAGCATGCCCCTATTTTTAATCTGAGCTTTTTAGGATATGTTATAACCTTGTTAGTTTAACTGGCATAGGTGTGAATGTAAGCATGAATGTTTAGGTTTAGCTTAACAACAGAAACTAGCACCAGAGAAGCTGTAATTAATCAATGTGCAGCAGGACAGCTTATATATTTAGTTGTTTAGATACAGTACCCACCATGTACCATTTTGCCTTTTTGAACTTTGAACACAGGAGACTGATAGAAGCACGATACAGACAAACAACATCTTCACTGTCACTGTGGATGGGTTAGCCTTTTATTTCATACTAGTAGTAGCATTTGGAAAGGATCACCTGTCAGTTTATAGACCCAGTGCATTGGTAAAAATGTTCTTAAAGCTGCACTAATTGAAATTGTCATATTTACAATGAAACTTA
The DNA here is from genome assembly GCA_015107715.1 of Tylochromis polylepis. Taxonomy (NCBI): domain Eukaryota; kingdom Metazoa; phylum Chordata; class Actinopteri; order Cichliformes; family Cichlidae; genus Tylochromis; species Tylochromis polylepis. The sequence continues at coordinate 5,698 of VVHJ01019529.1, forward strand.
AATACAATATAAGAGGTTTCGCTTGTAGTAAAAGGCATAATAGGAATTTGATTCATGTGAAAAAGAGAACATGAAATATGGCAGGGTGATTTTTCAATAGTATTATTCACTTTGAATGAGTAATACACTTACTAATTATACTGCTATAGTACCAACAAAAAATAGTAATGATATCAGCAAGTTTTTTCTGTATTAATTATATTTCCCTATTAGAAAAAAAGAGTGAAAATCAATAAATTATAGACCTAATATTGACATATTTCCAGGAAATATTTTTAGAAATGACTAACCTTAATATTTATTTATTTCAGGACCACTGGAAATTATGTTCATTTAATTGTTTTTGAAGAAAATAGCTCATGGTGTGTTACTGTTAATAACCCAGTCAATCCACTGAGCATAGCTCCTGACTCTGGTGTAGACACCAGGGTAGTACTGATTTGCACAGCCGATACCCCAAGAGACAATGCCCTCAAAGTACCCATTGCAGACAAGGGGCCCCCCGGAGTCGCCCTGTGGAGTGCAACAAATTAGGGTTGTTTTAACATGCTTTTGGTAGTACAGCATTTCACATTCACCCTTGGATGTCAAATGTTAAATAGTGTTAAAATGTCACTGAAATTATATATAAATCATCATTGGTTAACATATATTGTTATAGCATATATTACAGGTGTCATTTTGCCAATAAATTTAAGAGGAAATATTCATTTTAAAATAGCATTACTATACAAAACACTGTTGCTAAGTAGTAATTAAGCATACCACATGCACAAAATAAATCATGTTTTGCATGAATGTATACCTGGCAAGAGTCCTTTCCCCCGTATGGAGATCCAGCACAAAGCATAGTTGGTTTGATCCTGCCCCAGTAATACCAAATGCAGTAAGGTATTTCTCTTACATCCACAGCACGTAGCACGGGGGAGAGGGTGTAACTGTAAACCTGTGTCACTCCCCAGCCACTCACTATGCAGGTGCCACTAAAGGGAGGGGTACTTTCATCAGGTATCAGAACTGGCTGAACATAAGCATTCAGTTGTGCTGGTCTGCTAAGCTGTAACACAAACCAAAGTTAGGGTGGCACCATTGTGAGATAAAGACCAAGCAATCACATTATTTTGTAGCTACTTACCTTAATAAGCATGATGTCATTTTCATATGTCCTGAAATTATAATTGTGGACATATATCTTTGAGACATTGAAGATCTGTTCAAATCCCTCTGTTTTGATCAGGCTGTGCTCACATAACACAACCCTCATGAAATTACTCCTGTTAAACAGAAAGAGACAAAAATTGCTTGCTTAAAAATACAGAGAAATGAGAATTTCACATATGTTCTTTCATAACAGACCTTCTCTCCTCATTATATAATTATTAAACATTTTCATTAATGTTTATTAGCAAAGCTGTGTACTTTGTCCGATGCCGTATGGTGTCAGTACTTACGGTCTCCAGCAGTGGGCAGCAGACACCACCCACTCTGGGTGAACTAGCGTGCCTCCACAGTAGTGTTCCCCGACCTCAGTCTGAATGGATGCCTGATATTTGATCGAGTATGGTTCGACCTCTTGACCCCCAATGATCCTTCCTGTATTCCCTGTAAACAACAATGAAAGACAGAGAGAATCAGACAGTTTGTCTCTATATTTTACATTCTTGTGGTTTACAAAAAAAAAAAAAAAATTGACAGGGCAATGTGCCATAACAACAACTAAGATGCAGAATATTCTAGTAAGTTTCTTAACTTTAAGAAGCCCAGTTGCTTTCTTTCCAAGCTCCTTAAAATATTCCAGTAATATATTTACTTCTACAGTATTGTCTGGCTTCATAAATTCAGTCAGATAGCAGTATTATAGCCATGTCACAGAAACGTCTTTTTTTGTCACCTCTTTTAAAGTCCTTGTGTATTAGTAACATTGAGTAGAAACAACTGAGACTAGGATTTCATATCCTTTGCTAAGTGTCTTGGAATAAAAAATTAAACGATATAACTCACCTGAACTTACTGAAAAAGACAAAAGAAGCAGCACAGTAGTGATTTGCAGAGCAGCCATATTTTTAATTGTTACCTGTAACACAGAACAACGACAGCTAGCAGGCTCTATATTCATAAATTATTGTAATTTGAGTTCATGCTAATGAACTGTAAATTATTTGCTTAGTTTCGCTGAGTTATTTTGCTTTGTTTAAAAAATGTATCACAACAATTTTGCTAAAAAATATACTGCACTAAATGACCATTTAATGAAATTATTTTGAACAATGAGCTTTTATTTTTAAAATGCAGTTAGACTGTGAAATTTTGTTAGATAATTGAAAATTAATTACAATTTCACTGAAAAGGGTTACAATTAAATTTCGCTCACCTGAAAGTCTAGACACAGGAAGCTTCAGAGTATCTCCAAATGATGAGACCAATGCTCTCCTCTTTCTTTTTATATAGTGTAACTATATCCTTGTCAAGATCTTTTGTTTAAATTATCTTTTCGTCTTGTTGTGTTCTGTAACCATCTCACGCTCCAACAATGAAACTGACCTACAACCTGACAAAGCTAAGGTGTTGTCCTGTATTATGTCCATAAGCTCAAGTTTTATACTTACAGTTTTTAGGTTGGCAACGCCTCTACAGGATCAACAATATCTTCAAAAGTTATTGCTCTATTAAATGTTAATAATGTTTTTAATCAGATAAAATTAGATTGGAATAGTTTCCTCCATGATTATGTGCGATATAAAATAATAAAGTTAGCAAAGTCACACTGGCAAGATTGACTTCATTTCAAAACTAAAGAACACAAAAGATAGCAGAACGTCCGGTGCTTATGAGTCATTTTATGAACATCTAAAAAAACTGAACATTATTTAAACATCTAAAAACAATCAAAAAAATCAATGTATTAGTTGAGATTTAAAGTAAATAATTGGCCATCACAGACAATGCTAAACAATTTGCTGGCTAAGAGTACATTGCTAAACTCTGACTTTATGGTGTTTGTATTAATGCAAACTAGTGAAAAAAAAATACAGATAATGGTTGGTATTATTTTCTATGAAGACTTCTCTCCGGGTACTCAGACTTCCTCCCATTGACCAAAGACGCTTGGACTAAATTACCCATCGGTATGAATGCGAAGGGGAATGGCTGTCTGTCTCTCTGTGTTAGCCCTGGTGATGGCTGGTGATGTCCAGGATGTACCCCTCCTCTTGCCTTATGGTAGCTGGGATAGGCTCCAGCCCCCTATCAAACTCCCTCCCCACCCCTAAGGATAAGCGAAAAAGAATGGATGAATAGAATATTAATTATAACCACACAGAGACTTCTAAAGATTTCTTCTCTGTTGCTTGCCCCTTCAGCTCCATCGGAATTTTATAGTGTATGGCCACTGGACATGAGCTGATGCACTCACAGTGTACATCGTGTTCTCTCCATTACAATGGGGTTTCGACTATACTCAGGCTCTCTGTTGTACCCCACCTCCAGTTTTTGTTACACACAACTTTAATATGTCAGTGATTTAGGTCTTTAACTAGAGTACTGCATGTTATAATAAAAATTTGGTTGAGTAACAACCTTTGATACCACCCATAGATGTTTGCTTTTGTGAGACTGCTTATTATCTTCATTACTTACCTCTTTACTCCTATAGACTCCACCTAAACAGCTAAATAGCTACTGGTACCACGACAGAAACAGTAAGTCTAATTAAAAGGACTATATTTCTCATGCAATTCTTTATATACTGCAGAATGCAGAATTCATTATTTCATTTTCATTGGAATAATAAAAAATAAAACAAAACCATGCCTAAAGGGTACAAAATGTGTAACTGTCCAAACACCGTAGTTCACATCACTGTACTGCTTTACTTAAGCCTCAAGTTCAGTGCAACCTAGATTTTGAAACTAGTTTCTAGGAGCTTAACCTTTTTGTGCAAAATTCAAAATGTGTTGACGAATAGCTGAGGTCACCTAGTCCTGGCGTCTTGCCTTTTAAGATCTAAAATAAATGCCAGTGTAGCTGATTTTTGGATGTCTCTTTGTATCTGTAAATTGCAGTAAAATATGGTGTAGAGTGATTAAAAAGTTAATATTGTGTTTGTATTTGTATTTTTTATTCATTGCAGTTTAAATATTTTAATACATGTAAGTGTTTTAAAGTAGATGTTTACTAGCAGAAGTTACTGCTACTGAGCTAAACACATTTGTAAGTAAAGATAGATTACACAAGGTTTAATCAAGATCCCAGTACTGAGTTACTGGTACCAAGAAATGATGATGGTGATACTGACACTGATAAGGCTTCAGTGCCAACCGGTCTGAGTACTGAACAACAATATATGTCAATGAAATTGTACACCCCATTATTCAGTGAAACATGGCAGCAATTATGAGAAAGTCATGTTCAGATCCTTTACTTGTTCATAATTGCTGACATATGGAAACAAAAACATATATCAAGTTAAATTAATACAATAAAATAGATGTAATATAATAAACACTGTTGATGTAAAGAGGATTTACATCAGACGGTAACATCTATAAGCAGTGTATTAAATAAATGTAGTATACTGCTATTTCCTATAATGGGTTTATAAGTTGTTTATGAACAGTGATAACACAATGACATAGTTCTAATCATAATTACATCAATAAACCTTTGTAAAGTGTTACATGACAGTTAACTAAAAAATAGCACATGCTAACAAAGCATTAGCCAGCATGAAACATGACGTGTTTTTTTTAAAATAATATTTAAATTAATGTCTTGATGCTCAGTCATCCAGGTAAGTTGATTCTGTTCATCAGGACGTAGCGTTTTGAGTTCAGCGACTTCTTCACTGAACTGAAGAAGTCGCTTGGATGAGTGACGAAACGTTTCTCCCACTGAAAACGCTACGTCCAGATGAACGGAATCAACCTTTTGGGATTTAAATTAATATCTGTATATTTTCTATCATGATAGCTATGTTTTGACATATGTATTGTATATGTATACATATGCATTGCTATGTGTTGTCAGCTTCTCCTTGTATTTTAAGACAACCTTTAAATGGCTCATAGATATAGTTATAATTGTTGTCAACTTCTTTGTTGTTCTTGGACTTGAGATTGGCTTTGCATAACTAACAGTTCAAGATAACCCCTATTTATTTTATGTTTGGCCTTGGTGAAGAACCTCAGTTCATTCACTGAAAACAGCCTGTTTTATCTCTCTACCCTTTAAGTCAACTTTCTTCTGATTCGCTGCTTCTTGGAAACGAACAGTAGACTTAAACCTGCCAGAGCTGTATGTCTGACATGACTATAACAGAGATATCCCCTCTCTCGTGTCGTCATACAGAGATAAAAACAAAAATCATTGACTGAAAGTGGTTCTTTAGAGCTGTCTGAAAGTTGGGGTTTTAATTCATGAAGATTACTTGCATTCCCTCTCTTGTCGTTATTTTTAATCTTGGCCATGTTTAACATGAGCATCCACCATTAAGACAAAAAACAGGGAAAAATAATAGCTCCCCTTTAATGTAAATAAGGAAAGTGTTTAATTCAAGTCAGCTGACAGTTTTTATGGTAAGTGAATAGATTTAAAATAAGAGGAAATTTGTTTATTAGAATCTTGTGGTAAGCGACATTTTAGTCCAATGTCAGTCAGATGAATGTGAGAGCTGGAAGTGGCAACCATGAACATGGCAGCAGCATGTGGACTGAGGAGTGGGTCATGCAGAAAAAAAGCAGTGGTCAGCACTCAAGGGAGGACAGATGTACCAAGAGCACGACTTTAGCTATCAGCAGCAACGAGGGCAACAGAGAGGGCTATTAGCCAGCTAAGGTCAGGAACTCCACAGAGGGATGGTGACTGTGATGAGACAAGGCTTAGCTGTGCTCCATTTTTAATGACACCCAGCCTGAGGATAGATGTTGAGCAGCAGTGCTTATTTGACCTGGTCTGACACGAAAGCTTATGCTGCTCAACTTCGGTCAAAAGCCTCATTAATCCTTTCAGGAGATATCAGTGCAGGGAGACTCTCATGAATGGTAAAGACGCATACTGAATCTTTTCTCATTTAATATGACAGTAGCCAATCTGAGCCACATTAGGAGCTTCAATCACACATGGAATTATGGCATGCTATATTGGACAGGGCTAAATCATCAGAGTAGCTGTTAAATAATACATGACTAAAACTGAATAGGCTCACAGCAGCTCATTAAGCACATGTTCTTAAAATGTCAACAATAAACTGGGTGAGTTTTTGTGGGTTATGGAAGAGGTGAGTCAAGCGCCTGTGCTGTGCAGCTTCAATTATATATCGGTCTAGGACAAGTAGGTGACCATGGAAACGGAAACAGAAACTATAAGAAACCTGAGAGTGCAGGTGAGATGCCTTCCCCTTAAGATCAGACAAGTAGCACACAGGTTAAGCCTCTTGCTGCAGGCAGACTGTGCTTCCCTTTGTCTCACTATGGACCAGCCATGTTTATTGTTTTGCATACTGTTGGAAGTCCTGGCTGTTAACTGTGAGTAAGCTTCTTTTTCTCCAATTTAAAGTTCACAAAAATATGATCATAGCGAACAAAGTAAAAGCTGTGATGTTGTGATGGGCTCTCTACCATTCTGAAAACAAAACTGTGGGGTTCATAGACTGGGTGTGTTCTTGGATGTGCTGCAAATGCATGAAATATAGCATTAGTATATGCCTTCTACTCATTTTTAAAATGTCCCTTTTTAGCTGTGGCACTTGCAGCTCTAGTAGCAGGGAGAGGAAGAAATGAATGTGCACATTAATTTGACTTAATCTTCAAAGATGATAATATTTCAGAGTAAAAAAGACATATGACTGCTTTCTTTGTAATATGTATCAGTGCCAGTAGTTGATTGTAATTTGTTAAAACAGGTAATTGTTTCATTTAAAACTAATATTTTAAATGAAATTGAAACGGTTCTTATTACATTATAAATATTGTCATCTTGTAGCATGTAAAGCATTACCCACTACAAGCAAAACAAAGGGCTTTTGAAAAGGAATTTAACTTGAAACTTCAGTAACAATAGATTCAGTCTAACAACACAAATAACAATAAGTAATTGTGGCCAACACCTGCCTTTGTCCCTGGAAATTATGTCACAAAGACAACCAAAAAGGAGATTCTGATAAAGATCTTGAGCAGGTCTGTGATTTGAGAAGAAGCAGCTTAAAATATCATTTGGATAATGATTTAAGACTTGCCTAGACTTGAGCTTTAAAAAAAAAGGAAAAAAAGGACTTATCTGGAAAACAGTAATTAATCACTGTTTAATCTAATCTTCTTAATCTTTTCAATTTTGTTCTATTTCTAGTTACAGTTAAGGAGACAAAACACTCACAAAGGAACCCAATCTTAAAATGTTTACTTCCACGAGCTTGCATAATGCTTTCTGATACACCCACATGTGTGTTAACCTCACACCCAGTCACTGCTGGGTGTACTGTAGCCTATAGAGTTACCATTTTGTTGTTGAGATCCACCCCGGCTACTAATTATAGTCTGGGGTTAGATGAAGAGCATTCCCATGCCTGAAGGTTCTCTCAGTTACTGCGATCTACAATTTTGGTTTCATTGTTTAATTCTCAAATATTCGCCATATAGATGCTTTGTGGGCCTCAGACAAGATTTTAGAAAATGTGGGGTCGTTAGCTCAAGATTGCAAAATTGCAGAAGTCATTAAAGTTTTTCAAATATTTTAGGCATTCACATTTTACTCTTTTAATGATCTCTTAGGCAAAATTATATTTTCCAGTGAAAAAGGTTGTGTAAAAGCTTTCCCTGATGGGGTAGTTCAGACACTAACTTGGTACCAAAGTGTCACTTCTCATAAGACTATAGAATTATCACATCTTTGGGTAAAATATAACATATCTGTCATGATCTGCTTGCTGGCAGGCGGAATGGTGGACCCAAACGCAGGACTCGAAGAGATGTGGATGAACTAAACTCACTTTATTTGTTGTCTCTCCATACAACACACACACACACACACACGAACAAAGGACCGGTAGGCAGGCTGGCAGAAAGAACACACAGACAGGATGAGAATACATGAGGGTACGACACCACACTGAACCAAGAAACACACAGGGTTTAAATACATAATAGATAACGAGGGGACCGGACACAGGAGGGAGACACAGCTGAACCAAATTAACCAAACAACACACGTAGACAAAACTGAAAACATTCACCAAAAACACAGACCTTCAACATAAAACAGGAAGTGATGGACATGCAGCCTGACCTAGGAAGAAATCAATGATTAATCATAACAAAATAAATCCAAACCACTGGGTCACCGACCCAGGACCGTGACAATATCTCCACACACTGACAATTTGGAGCCTCATTTATGAACCACTTGAAATCAATTTTGAAAGAAATTAATCAGAAAACACATGAACGCACTAATTATTAAAACTATTAAACCCATCCTTCCATTCTCTTCTGCTTATCCAATTCAGGGGCTGGGGGCTGGAGCCCATCCCAGTTGCCGTAGGGCAAGAGGCAGGGTACGGCAGGTCGCCAGCCTGTTGCAGGGCTAACACAGAGAAAGACAGCCATTCACTCTCACACTCACACCTAAGGGTGATTTAGAATCACCAGTTAACCTAACCCCACTAGCTGCATGTCTTTGGACTGTGAAGGGAAGCTGGAG
>VVHJ01019530.1:8783-22663 GCA_015107715.1 Tylochromis polylepis
GGGCTGCTAAAGTAAGATGATTAGACTCAGAGGGGGCTTAAACGGTCCTCCCGCGGTCCTATGAAACAGCAAACCTTTAAATAGGCACCAAAGTTTCTGTCTTTCTGATAATCTGTCTTTTAATTCGAGGGGAAAACTTGCAACTGGTTAATTGCTTTAATTGCTTAATGCAGACCAGAGAAAAGGAGTCACCTTCAATAAGATCTAGCAATTTGTTGCTTGATTTTTGAGAGAAATACTAAATATAATAAGAAAGACCGAGAAAGACACGCGGATCAGTTAAGAGTAAATAATTTTAACACATCAGGAATAAAATACAAACTGATTGTTTTGTAGGTAAAAATTTCCTTAGTTTAAGGGATTTTTTTAAAGATAAATTATTTATCTATTTTCCACCTGCCCTCATGCCTGCAAGTTTGATATAATGACCGCAACATGAATGCGTCCTCGGTGATCATGTTCAAGTGCTCCCGAATGATTGAATTTAAGTTTCCCAGGCAGATTTCACTCAAACTATCAGACCTATTCAAATTAACCGATTTGATCGAAATACTCCAGCGCCAGCAGCACACCTGAGACCGACTCAGTTGCCCGCACAATGAATGAAATCGCCTTTCATACCTCTCCAGTCATCAATTCAAAGCGTCCTTTTATCCCCCAAAGGAAATCCTGTGAATACCAAAGACCGCTCCTGCTTCTGCCTCCCAAAGGGTTCCTCTTTCTTCTCACTCTTTCTTCCCCTCTTCCTTTCTCTCACTCCTTCTCTCCGGATACAATTCGTTCAGTCCGGAGTGGGTGTTTCTCTCCTCGTTATTCAGCCATCCCTCCCTCCGGCTATTCCTCCCCTGTCCCAACCCTTTCCTTCACCCGGATTCATCTCACAGAGAGAGAGAGAGGGAGGGGGGGGGGGGGGGGGGGGGAGAGGAGCGAACCAGTGGCGCTGCGCAAAATCCTCCGCTGCCAACCTGCAGGTTTTAAATCGGTTTCAGCCCCTCAGGGTCCCTTATGTGCGCCTTCGCGGTCACGACGGGACTTGTCGCGGAGGACGTATCTGTAATCTGTGGCTTTAAAGGACCCACACGGTTATTGTGTGTGCACGGTCTTTTTTTTCCCTTCTTCTTACTTGTAAGAAAAAAAAAGTCAGTCTGAAAAAGGCTCTGTGCGCTCAGAGCAGGTGTCTGGCCATGCCCTGCTGCGCTGCCAGCTTTGATGTTGAAGGCACAATGACACAGGTTTTCACCTCAGCTCAAAACTGGAGTTTAAAAGAAAGAATCTGACAGGAACCATATGGAACATTTTAGTTTCACAGTTTCACTTTATTGCATCCATAGGCCTAAATGTTCAGCTCTGGGTTTATGAACAAAGCTTGGAAATCACTTGAAACCTTTCATGACTGTTTTTCTGTTCCCCAGTAGAACAATCCTGTCTCCATATTTTACCCAATCCAAGTAAACTTCTGCCTGAAACAAATCAAATTATTTTGAAATTCTCAAATTCAGATATGAACTCAAATTCTTCTAATGTCAGAAATTTGTATTTTGTGCAAAACATTTTCAAATAAATAAGTGTACAAGGTGGAAGTTTGGCGTGCTACTAATCTAATTATAAGATTCTTAATTGTTCCTAATCTAAGACAGTGTATCTAAAACCTCTGGGTGACTTAATTTCAAGTTTGTAACGTATTATTATTCAGTCAGCTAGCTATTGGGATTATTGTCCAAAATTGGCTCCCACTTTAAAACGCCAAATACTGTAGTTCCTCTGATGGCCACTTGAGGCCGACAACAAAAGCCAGTCAGTCTCTATAGACTTCTGTGTTAAAAACCCCAGTTTTACAGAATTTCAAGCAAGTTTACAAGCATGGTGCAAAAACAATTTTGGCCTCTATGAATTTAATTCAGTTCAATTTTATTTTATTTTATACCACCAAGGTAAAGACCCTACAATCATACAGAGAATCATACAGAGAAAACCTCCAACAGTCGGATGACCCCTTATGAGCAAGCTCTTGGTGACAATTGGAGGGAAAAAGTCCCTTTAAACAAGAAGGGACCTCTGGGACAACCAGGCTCAGGGAGGGGCAGCTATATGCGGGAACCATTTGGGGGTGAGGGGAGGAAGACAGGACAAAAGACACGCTGTAGAAGAGAGCCAATGTCTGAACTCCCAACTATGAACTGTTGGTGCCATCTGAAGCATTAGTTGAGCCATTATATACATATTGTGGCATACTGTAAGGTACTGACCTTCCAGGAAATTTGTGCTTCAGTTTTGTTGAGTGCAATTCAAGTATTTTAGTTTGTTACTTGGAACTAATTAACAGGTACGTGTTCCTGTGAATTCCAACTGTATGGTTTATGACTGGCTTTCCAGCCTAGCAGATAGCATAGCATTACACCCTAATGTGTCATAAGCAAATTTACAGTGGACTTTAAAGCAGACCACAGTCCACATTGTGCAGTATGTTTGGGGTTTTTTTAAGTTTATTTAACAGATATTCTTGTCAGCAGGGAAAGAGTGTGAAGCAGGGACATCACTGTTGAGTAACAGTTCCCTGAACAGGAGCGCTTTAAAAAAATTCTTGTTCCAGTGTGAGCACAGGAGAGTGTTGCAGGCTAAGGTTTTCTAGAAGGCGGACAGGCGAGCATGAACTTGATTCTTCCTTTCACAGAAACTAACCAGCTTGGGACAGCAGACAGTTTCTGGTGAGAGAGCTCCTTCAGCCAACTGAGAGAGTCATTAGGAAGCAGAGGGGAACACGATGTTTGTGAGGAGAATTCACAGGGAGCTTCAACAAACATCAGAGAGCCTGATTACCAAAATCGATACAACAACAATCTGGAGAGGAGAGTGGGCTCGAGCTGGTCCTTAAGTATAGGAAGGTAATGAGCTGATAGCACACAGGTGCAGAGTGGAAAGGCAGCAGGCCTCACTTGCAGGGCGGGCCCGCCCAAACTTCACCTGAGGGCAGGGAAAAGGAGAAGAGTGGATAGTTAAGAGAGAGAAAGAAAAGACGAGGGAAAAAGGCATAGCCAGCTCTGGACATTTAGTCCATCTATGGTAACTTCTTTGTCCAGTGAACCAGCATCGCTGTGGTCAAACATAGAGGCTTCAGAGTGCAGCGTCTAAATCCAGTGGGTGACATCTTTTATGTACAGCCTATGGTGCTTGATGTAGACTCTCAAACACTTGAAACACCAGGTTTTCAGATAGATGATGGCAAATCTTTTGCCAGTTTACACAATGCTGTCCAAATTGTGACACACGGAAAGAAAAATTAAGTGACATTTTTAAATTAATCTTTTAGTTTTGACTTTCTTGCTGAGAAATGTGAATACTGATGCATGACTAATGTTACTGAATACTGACTAATGTTGTTTTGTCAAAGTCTGTAGTGGGTCACATTTATCCACATTTAGGCATTCAAGGAGTCCTTCGTGGAATAGCAGAGAATTATCTAAATGAGATTTTTACCTGGATAAATAAAGGACTAATAATAAATAATGTGTCCTTACAACAAACTGTTCTTTCAAACTAAATGAGCATTATAATGGATTAGCCAGCACCATGGGTTCCTCCATCGGGCTGAGAAAAAGACTTGAGTGCACTTTGAAATCCTGTTTATGCACTCAGCCCTGCTGCTCTTGAAGAAACTGAGGAAATTTGCCCTGAGGGCGGAAGAATGGGAGTCATGGGAAACTGAGACAGGTGAAATGTGCCAGTGGCTGAGTTGAAACGCTGAACAGCTACACTCCAGGTGTGTCCCTGGGGCACATAAATACTCTTAACACAGACATGCATGTCTTAGCGCCAAAGTACTGTCCAGATGTCATAAACACTATAATCAGGTGGATACGGATTCTGCGCCCGCATCCCTCTCTCCCTTCCTCCCTTCCTGTCCTTCTGTTGTCCCCTCTCCGTTCATGTTTTCCATTTGTAGAAGACCACACAGCAGACAAACACAGTGCATGAAGACACAGCTCCATAGTGTCTGCTGTCATATTCAGGGATTGAGGTTAAGACATAAGGATAATAAATCAGTGGTACTTCTATAACTAAAAATTAAAATTAAGCATGTTAGATAGACAGCACTTATGCTTAAGGGGAAAAAAGTGCTTGCATGAACCTGTGTGTGAATGAGGACTGTAGCATAAACCACTGTGACTGCTCAAGCAGAGTAGAAAAGCACTATATAAGAGTCTGTGAAGGTTCTCATTCATCCAGGTCATGGTAGTCTAAGGAGCTTGGAAAGAAAAGCGTCTGGACTTCTCTAAGTTTCTTGAAAACGCTTTTCTTTCCAAGCTCCTTAGACCACTATATAAGAGCCAGTCCATTTACCATGTCTCTGTTACTTGTGTGAATAATTTAGAATGGAAAAGAAATATGAAAAACTGGTTTATTTACCAGATAAAGAGGCACTAAAACCAGATAACTCCAGCTTGGCTGCGATGTGTTATCCTTATCGATGTCACTTTATATTCTGAGTCCTTAGTGGGTTCTGACTGACAGCTCTGCTCTACTGACTTACAGGCCAACGGACCTGAAGACCTGCCTGATGTATGAACCACAGCACCGACCTCACCGCAGGTCCCTTTCCTCATATTCATTCCTCTTGATGTCCTCTCTTTATTCACCTTGTTATCATCTCCTTTTTTCCCCTTCCTTCTTGTCCTTTCCATCTTTTGCTCCCTTTTCACCCCCCTTACTGATCTTTTCATCCTCCTTCTGTCTCTTCCGCCATCACTGTCCATCCCGACTGGGGCTTTGTTGAATAAATAAATCACTCACGTGGTGAAGTTGATCTGCAGGTCATTTAGCTCGGTGCCATATGGTCCAACTGTGATGCTTCATAAAGTTTTTAAAGTCACAAAGCAGCTACTGATATCTGTAAAAACTGCATACACTCTACCTTGTGATAAAGACAGAGCTTGGGAGACTGCAGTACTACAAGAAATGTTTCATTATAAACCAAATAATGTCCACCAAAAAGTCTACTTCTGGACAAGTGCATTCAGATGGCATGTGACAGATGTCATATTCAGACAACCTGGATGGTAAGGCACTGCTAGAGCTGTTTTTTCTACACTAAAACCAGTTTCTTTTATAAAATAAAAGTGTTCATAAGGCACACTTAATATCCAAGGTTTGTAATCCCCATAAAAGCTGTTTTCTTTTGGTGATTCCTTTGATCACTCAGCTGGTGTTTAAGACCTCCTGGCTACTCCAGGTCAACATATTGTAATAAAAACTGATCAAAGTACACCACAGTCTTTCGCGTTTCCTTTATCTTACTGTAATTGTTAGGCACAGGCCGCCATTGTTGTTTAGACAAGGTGAGAAAGCCTCACTTCCAGTGTTGTGATTTCCCCCAGGAAACACGAACCTCCTCATTTGTGTGTATCGCACGTGTTTAAAGCTTGATGTGGGTGAAAGACGAATGTTCATTGGGTGGCATCAATCAGCAATGAGTAAGAGAACCACAAATTTACTCATGCTCTCTATTCCGAAAAGAAAAAAAGGAAGAAGAAAAAGCAGATTTCTTGAAAACATCCCTAAATATAAGCACAACCTTTTGGCAGTTCAAAAGCTGCAACGAGAAGTAATGCTCATTAGATTCTGCATGTCAGGTCACACGCTCACAAAAATGCATAATTTCAACAAAATGTATCCACATGTTTTTTGTCAACGTGTGTGTGTGAAGTTGACAAAAAATCTACAAACACGCTCAAATTTAAACAACCATTTCCTCCACTTAGTGCTCTCTTTCCATTCCACACACACAAACACACCTGAAGCCCGCTGGTTGACATGTTTAAGATGCAGAGATAACCTGAGGCATGGCGTCTTTGTTCTCTACCCAAGTGAGACAAAACAACTCATTGTGTCCCACACACACACGCACACAAAAAGCTGCATTTAAACCAGCAGAAGAGCTTAATTTGTTAGTCTTATAGGCTCAAGATAAAGACCTGGACAAGTTCAAATAGAGCTGACACATTCAAGGCCAAGCTTACACACACACAGACATGTGAACGCCGGACACACACACACACTGCTCTTGAGCTCTGTGTTAATGACAAGCAACAGGTTAATATGAGGGCAGCAGGAGACAGAAGTGACCACAGCCTACTGATTAGTCCAGCTAGCCACAGTTATTAGCAATCTTGTCATCTGCTACCAAGCCTGCCATTCTCAGTGCCACTAACCCGACAGCTCTTAAGGTCACGATGCAGCACTTCATGGTGCAGCTCGCAGATAGAGGCGATTAACTCGTGAAGTTATTTATTTGAAAATTGGGCAAAGGTGGCTGTTTGAGTGCGTATGAGCAGAGGTATCTCATGCATGCACATTTACGAGAGCTCCTCAGTTCAAAGCTTTAGCCACACTAGCAATTAGCATAGAGTCAAGTCCTAGCGCAAGCTAAGTGCTAGTTAATGATGATGATATCCAACATCCTCACTGTGCATCATCAAACAGCTCAACAGAGCTTCTAGTCTGGCTGCAAATGCTTGGGTTCTTTGAATGTCCAATTCCAGAAATGAAAAAACAACACAGATTGATATTAAAACACTGCATGATGCAATTTGACAAGAAAAAACCCCCTGCATTATAGTCAACTGTAGCAAGTAAAAACAGTGTCGCATATATTGATTTCACTTCTCCACCATTAAGTTGTTAAAATACGTTTGAAATAGGAAATTCTGTGTGAGCCAAAGGTGACTTCTTGCCAGAGTAGCTAGCCAAACTCACAGAGCTTGCAGCCACAGCCCAAGAAGCATTTGGCAGGCAGCTAACAGTTCTGCTTGCTGTGACTTGTCCTGAGCTCATCCTGTGAGAAGAGAAGTGGAGGACGGGAGACAATTCACTTGAAAACACTATAGTCATGCCTGAAAGCCATTCTGCTCATTAACCTGAGCAACCACTGAAGCATTTGGTTTTTTTCTTCTCCTCTTTTCTTTCCTTTCTAAGTACTATTCAAAGGTTCCTTATTTCTCACACGATAACACAGATAACCTTTATTTAATTAAGGCAGTAGTCACACTCTTTGGCGCTCTGTGTCAAAAAACTAATTAAACTGTTCCAGTGAATTTTTCTGCTTCATTATTTCCACTCTCAGAATGCAAAAAACATACAATAAAAATACTAGAAAAACACTATACAACAGAACAAATATTTATGGTTAATTTTGAGGAAATAAATTATTTACTAGAAGTTTTTGCATTCTTGGATATATTTTCAATTTCAAGGCATTCTGTATGCCTTACTGCATTGAAAGCAGGGGTGATAAATGGGCAATGAATTACTTGATACACATAGGTACAACTGGTACAGTCATGGTAAAAAAAAATTTAAAATTAGACTACAGCCTCTTTAAATTCTAACCTTATATGAATCAGAACATAATACAAATAATCTTAAAAGGAGGTTTTTTTAACCTGAAATTAACAACAACACATGACATATTACAACATGTGGTTAGTTAAGTCAAAATACAGAAACAATGTGTGAAAAACATACGGCTTCCATGGGAATTAGGAGGGTAAATATCAGCTAGCTGCTGCTAATCCAGTGAACTTCATTACCTGATTATCAGCAAGTGTGAACACCTCTAAAAAAACACAAAAAAACCCCCCAGAACAAAACAAAACCTGAAGTTTTGGCAGTTAGCTGTTGTGGCGCATTCATGTGTGTGCCACCACAGTGCCAAAGTGGAAATATATCAGCAATGAACTGAGCCCTGAGAAACAGCAAAATACCCAAAAGCTACATCTCAGCCTCTACAGGCAGCTTAACATGTTAAATGTTAAAGTTCATGTCAGTACAATTTAACAATTTGAAAGAGACTGAACAAGTATGGCTTATTCGAAGGAGCCACTTCACTCTGAAAACAACATGCCAGCAAAGCTTAGGTTTCCAAAGTTGCATCTAAACAAACTCCAAGACATCAGCAGCAATGTCCTTTGGACAGATGACACCAAAGTGTAGATGTTTGGAATCACTACACAGTGACATCTTTGGCAAAAACCAAACACAGCATATCAGCATAAACACCTCATACCAACTGTCAGCACGGTGGTGGAGGGGTGATGATTTGGGTTTGTTTTTCAATCACAGGACCTGGGCACTTTGCACTCACCGAGTCAATCAAAACCTCCTCTATACACCAAAATGTTCTAGGGTGAAATGTGAGTCCATCTGTCCAACAGTTAAAGCTTGGCTGAAACTGAATAATGCAACAGGACAATTATGCCAAACACATTGGCATCATTTTTATTGTCATCAGAATATAAAAGAATAGCTAAAAAACGAAATAATTGAGGTTTTGAAATGCCCTAAAGTCCAGATCTCAACCTGATTGAAATGCCGTGGTCAGACCTTAAGAGGGCTGTGAATAAATGAATGCCTTCAAATGTCAAAGAACTGAGGCAATGTTGTAAAAAAGAGTGGGCCAATATTTCTCTACAACTGCTTGAGAGACTGATAAAGTCAAACAGAAAACGATTGCTTCACATTATTGCTGCTAACAGTGGTTCTACAAACTGCTGGATTATGGGGCAAACTTAGTGTTTCACACACTACTTTTGGTTCAGTTTTAGTTAAATAAATATTGACAGGGTGTAACATGTCATGTGTTGTGTTCATCTGAGTCTGTATTTACATCATTTTAAATCCTGATAACTACTAGACATATTTTTATGTCCTAATATGTAAAAAACTGAAAGAGAATGTAGTTTCTGTCAATTTTAATCCTAGAACAAAGTGAGAAAAGACTTCTGGTGAATTGCAACAAATAATCCCAACACTTCATTCAACATTCATTTTTTCATAAACCCAGTTTTTGCCCTTTCAGGATTTTCATCACTTTTACTCATAATCAAGGGCACAGTGTTATAAAAAAAACACAGTCTGAAAAGAAATGTCTTTAAAACCAAAATCCAGCCCAGCAGCTTTCAATATGCTTCACATTTCTACTTAACTTTCCTATTTTGGATGTTGTCACTGTCACAAGAGAGATTTTTTTTATATGTATTAATGATTTGATTTTGGCTCTTCTGCTGTACCGGTGTTACTTTAATTGGACCAACTGGGCTTTTCAAGCCTGAATGTGATCTTATACAGTAATTTATACCACAGAGTGAAAACGTTAATCTCAGGATCTCAGAGGACATACATTTTTTTTGTGTGTTGGCCCCAGCTGGACTTCCAACTTTGGCAGTATGACTGTGATCCTGCATCCATGATCAACGTCACGTTGTGTCAACACATTACTCTCCAAGGCCTCATGAACAGAACATAATCCGCCAATAAAAATGTTCACCTCCCCTCCAAAAACATCACTCCTGTTTGCCACACATTTCTCCCAAAATAGAAACTTATAGAATCACTTCAGTTTGTAAAAGTCTACTGTTTCGCATCGACTCTGTTAAATGAACACATCTGATGATTGGTTGAATCACTGGTTTAAATGTTCTTACTCTGATCTCATTCTTTTTGTCTTATCCCCGGAGTAAAAATAAGTCCAGTGGGTTCTTAGGTTTCTGTGCCATGGCATTTAATTTCCTGTGTATGTATCACTCTGTTTACTGACCAGATACACAGACAAACAGATACACAGTCAGAAGATTAGATGGAAAGATGAATGGATGGTGGAAGTGTGAAGGCTGGATGCCGAGCGAATCAATGGACATGTGTATAAAGGGACAGATGATTAAATGGGTGGAGAAGTGAAAGAAGCCATAGTTGTCAGCCAGATTAGAAATAAGGGTGTTATGTGATGACAAAACTGTGGTGTAAGCAACATTTTTTTAATGACTTCCCAACATTTTTGCTTTATCAGATGAGGTGGAACTTGCAAAGACAGCAAGAGATGGGAAATTTCAGTCCAGAGAAAAACTGCAGACACTTCTGAGGATTGATCACTGATGGAGTAACATAAGTCTGACTTAAGATCCAGAAAAAATGAGGAATGAGTAGAAATCATCCAAATACTCTTTGTTTCTGCCCACTGCATTCAGACATTTGACAAAGTTGTAAAAATTGCTCTGCAAAGTTAATAAAGTTAAACTTTCCTTCTTTTGGTAATCCAGGAACATCCCCCCAAAAATGAATGAACACAATCAGGAGCATGACAGGGTATATGCTGAATAGTGTGATATAATATTACCCCCTTCTGGTGGCCTCTGTTAGTGCATCTAAGAGAGTGTTTTGGTTACAGTTCAACTTTGGTTCAGTTAGATTAAAGAATAGATTTGCTTGTTTCATATTAGCTTTTGTCGTCTAAAATTATTACTTTTAGTTTAATTTAGTTTTAATATTTTTAATCATTAGAATATGGATGGTATTTGCCAGGGACAGTTACGAGATCAGTTCAGGTATTATATTGTAAACACTGCACCTTTTGAAGGTAGCAAACAAACGTCTATGTAGATCTAGTTGACGCAGATGTCCCAGTCTGAGAAAACATTTGCACCAAACATTCATCAGATGGGTGGCATTGACAAATTTGACCAAACTGATAAAATACCGAACCTAAAGTCTTTTTTATTTATTATTTTAGACACAACAAACACTTTCAGTAGTATTTTTTCTTTATCTGATTGCACAGAAAGGTTGTGTATGGAGGACCACAAGAGCCACACGAGTCGAAATAAAGAATTCTGTGTTTAAATAATGAATTGTAGAATAAATTCTGCATTTATAAATTCATTTACGAATTAATTTTTAAAATTATTTTATTTATTCAAACATTACTAAAGTAATTTGTTATTTAATTATTTAATTTTAAATAAAAACACTATTTTTAAATCTATTTTTCAAAATAAATTATTAAGCAATCATTAAGAATTAAACTTTTAATAAAAACCTCATTTCAAAAACCATTTTCAAATTTGAAATTAAAAAACAGATTTTCAAAATCTTTTTTAAAACACAATTTAAAAAAGAGAAATAAGTAAATGGTTTCAAAAATCAAAGATTGTTAAACCTTGTTAAATCTTTGCAACAGAGAACTAAGGCAGTTCTGAAAGCAAAAGCAAATCCAACCCAGCACTAGAAAGGTGTGCCTAACAAAGTGACCAGTGAGTGTATTTTTAAATGTTAGGTAAGTTAAAGACATTAATGTTCAAGACGTGCAGCCAAACTAACTCTAAAGCCAAAATGTAAGTTTAACTCACAACGACAACCAGTAAACTACTCTGCCTCCTTAAGAGCTATGAGGTTTCTTTTTCCTATATTGCAATGACACCTTATTCAGCCTTATTTGTGTGGTGTAAAAAAAACCCCAAAAAAACTCAATGTTGGATTATGGAATTTTTGTTCTTCCAACACAGGAAACAAGAAAAAGTGGGCATATATAGCTTTATCTTTATCAAAAAAGGTAATATTTAGTCTTAGTGAGACTAAGTGCATGAAGAGGTTCAGACAGTCCTGAGGATGAAACCACAAACACAATGAATCAGTCAAATCAGTTCATTTATTTAACACTTGATCAGCTCTTTAATACATTCGAACTTACAATGAGATTTTGCTTTTTTTGTGAAAAACAGATTGCTACTGTCAGCTTATGTTGTTCTGATAACAAACATTCAACCTCGGTTAGCAGAGAAAAAAATGAACAAATAGCTGTGCCTGCTGAAAATGTGTAACCTCTCATAGCCAAGAATCCCCTTGATCTTATTAGACATTAAAGTTGAAGCATGAAACTGGCAACAGCACAAAAACGAAGATGGCGGTGGTGTACAATCAAGTGTCTGTGCATTTGTTATTTATAAAACATTGATTGTCACTAGAATTGAAGCTGTGGTGACTTGGAGCAACCATCACATGAAATTTAAACTTGCAAATGACTGAACGGAGAAGAGAATGAGAGGGAAAAAACAGTGACCACCATCTGTTATTGGCAGCAAACACAGGTCTTAAGGCAAACGCATTCGGTTAACAGTCAGCAAACCCATTTAAGCCAACCTAGCACAAACCCTTCAAGACTCAATACACATGAAACTTTCTTCTCCTCCAAATCAAACGGTCATCTGCTTCTGTCCAATTAAACTGCATCAAACATTATTTACAGAAGAGAATCACGGATCACTTTCCAGATGGACAAAAGAAGAAATACTAAGTTATAAACTGCATATAGATTAATTTTAATGAAAGAAAGCAGAGAAAAATTGAATCCATACCAAGTGTAGATATTAACACCAAAGATTAATGAAATCGCTACATCAGACTAATGAAAACCCAGAGAAGAAATTATTTTGTGCTTTGAGTTTTTTGGGGTTTTTTCTGATAAACATATTGTATGGTTGCAGGATAAAAGCAATCTGCAAACACTTGAAAAAGTGTTGGAGAATATTAATATGATACATTAACAGTATAATATATGGCATTATCCATGTAACAACGTGAGTGGATTACAGATTTTGAGGCCAAATTCTGTAAATCTAAAGTGAGCTCTAACATATTCTGCAACAACATATTCCAGCTGTTTAGATCATTGAATGAGTTAGACCTTAAATCTGCTTTTGTACCTGAAATGATTTGTCAGATAAATCAGCTCTATGAAGGAGTGCTTTAGATTAGAAGATAAAGCTAAATAAGCGCATATTTACAGCATTTCACTGCCTAGCACATTAAGATAAATCAATGAAACGTCGACTGAATTGATTACGTAGGACACATTTGGAGGTAGTTCACCAGGACATATTAACCCTACAGTTTGGCTGTAACAACTGTGAATATACTATGCTAGAAAACAAAGTTTACATTTCTGCATCTGTGTTTATTTGCACTAATAATTTCCTCCTCAGGACATGGAATATAGTTTAGTCTAAGACAAAACAAGGAACAAGCGTTGCTCAGGACTACAGACACATACTGTATGAAGGATATGAGAATCACTTATCCATGCTCTTCTTCTTCTTCTTTTTTTCTAAATTCATGCTAGCATGTATAAACACAAGATGGCACAGTAGTTACATACGCATGATCCTCATATTATTTAGAGACTATATTTCAAGCCTTATCTAATCCACTTAACTTTGAACTACATCAAGCTGATTCAAGGATTTAAAGATTCATTAGAACCAATTCTCTTATTTACCTTTTTCCCGTTGAAGCACAAATAAAAACTTCAGGGAAGTGATAAACCTGAAATCTAAAGAAACGATTCCAAAACAGTGTTAATAAAAAAGAAAAAGTTAGCATCATAAACTGTGAGGCTCATGTGGATACTTTACGCACGTTTCACATGTATACTGGTTTACATCACAGGAGGAATATGATTAATGTGTTTTGGCACAGAGCCTTCATTAGACTCTTATTTCTCTCAGTTTGAAAACTAATTTTGGAAAATGTGAGTAAAGCCTGTAGGGTCAAAAGCTTGTTTCCACTACTAGGAGAGAATTAAAAAATGTCATCTGTAAGTCAAAAGATTTGTGTTATTATCTCAAAATTCAAGTTAGGTATCTCAAAATTTTAACTTACTGACTCAAACTTATGAAAAAGTTATACCTGAAATCTTCCACAAAAGCTAGAAAAAAGCCCCCAAAATGAACAAACAAAATGAGTCCATGTCTGTGGACCACAATAAAAGCAAATGCAATGCTCTTTGATTCTGAGGAAAACTGCTCCCTTTATTTAAAATGATTTAATATTCAGGTGTGTCACTCATTTATCTGCTACTGGAGGCAAAAATCAGACAAGCCATCATATGTTAATCCAGTTATGTACTGAAATTCCTGTACATATACATATGTTCTTATCTGTCTGAAAACTCTTTAGCGGATATTTGATATCATACTTGATACGTAACTGCTCCGCATGTGGCAACAATAAAGGAGAAAAGGATGTGGGGGAGGGAAGCAGGAAGTCATTCTTCCACT
>VVHJ01019545.1:1713-20392 GCA_015107715.1 Tylochromis polylepis
CCCTTTTTTCCCCCTTTTTTCCCCCCCCCCCCCCCCCCCCCACCGCTCCCACCGCTCCCACCGCTCCCACATCACTGAGCTCTTATTTTGTCTCCATCTTTCTTTATCCCTCCATCTTCTCTTGTCAATAACTGTCTCGTGGCTCAGTGACTCGTTTCTGTTTGGTTGGTCGTTTTGCTTTATTTCTCTTTTTTTCCTCCTCATCTGTCTCACAGACTAAATATACTAAGTCCATAATCCTCCCTTCTGTCTCTCTCTCTATCTTTGCGCTGCTCTCTGCTTCACAATATAAACCCACTGTTGACAGCATCGCTTTCTACTTCCTTTCCACATTTACGCAGGTCTTTTCAGATGGAGATTAACAAATAACGGTTGTTTTATTTTTTTGTCAAAGGGTTTATGCAGCCATTGGCAATGTTATGCTGCAAATTATATTTCAAAGGCCTCCCTGTAAAAATAGATATGAAGAAACAGCAGAGCCTCAGTTGGGACTTCACTGCTTTCTCTTAATGTGCAGTCACACATTTATTCATTTTAAGCAGCTCTGTATAAAAGGAGTGGAACAAAAAGGAAATATTTTTATCTTTTAACAATTATGGTTTATAAATAATTGTCATTATTATTATCATTATCATCGTCATCATTATTATTATTATTATCATTATATGGTTTTAAGGAAGCTACTATGTCTATCATTTTAATGAGCATCACATTTAAAGAATGAACGCTTTCTAAATTACCTAATTTCATGTGAGACTTTGCTGTAGAATGACAGAAGCTTCAAACTGTACCTTGGTATAGCACAGGTTTAGCACAGGTATAGCTGTCAGGGGCTGGGTGTGTGACCCAGCATTTTGAGTTTATTTTGTATTTTTTGATTTCTTATATTATATGTCAAGTCCTTGTGTTGTTGGTATTATTAGTTAAGCTTTAGTTGAGTTTTATTCTAGTTTGGGTTTTCATCTATGTCCCCTTGTGTGAGTCTGTTCTTGTCTTCTGTGTCAGGATGTCCTGTGTTGTCTGTGTGTTTCATGTTTTTCCGAGTTTGTGTGTCATGTCTACGTCTCTGTGTTTCATGTTTTATTTTCAAAGTCTTGTGTTCTACGTTCAATGTGTTTAGGTCTACACTTCCCTTGTGGCGTCGTTATGTTTATTTGTGTCAGCTGTTCCCTCATGTGTTTCCACTCCCCTTGATCACCTCCTGTGTGTATTGAAGTCCTCTGTCTTCCTTTGTTCAGTGTCAGGTCGTCTGTCGTGTTCATGCCAGGTTTCCGAGGTTTCATGTTTCAGGTATTCTTGTCAGGTTTCCATGTTTAGAGCTTTTTATGTTTACCTTCTAGTTTTTCCCAGTTTAGGTTTTGTTAACATCTTTTTTGGCTTTGCCTTTTGTTTGTTACTGTGTTTAGTCTATCAATAAACGTCTCATTTTCTGTTAAAAATCAAGTTTTCTTTTGCGTATCTGAATTTGGGTCCTCCTCATCTCACCATACAGTCTGCTTCTCAGCCAGACTGTGACAATAGCACAGGTATAGCACAGGTTTAGCACAGGTATGCACATCTAGGCGATAAACCTGTGACTAATGCCGCCAACATGTTTCTTCATTTGATGTTTCATACTTTAAGGGTCTTTGTCTTGAAGTATTGCACCCCTCAAGGTGAATGTTGTTGTAATCTGGTACTATATAAATCTACCTGAATTGAATTGCATTGATAATTATTTTAAATACCAACGTCTGATGTCCATACATGTCATAAGTATTGTGCTCTGGTGATAAAGTCACATACATTTTATAGTCCATACTCACAAACCATTTCCAAGTAGAACCAGACCATGCCAGCAATACTCGTCATAACTTCTTTGTCACTTACATTTGCCACCTTCCTGTCATTCACAACTTCCTTATGTCCTGCAGTGTACACTGTATATCAAGACAAAACCAAGCTGGAATATGATAGAGCCACCGCTATATGAAACAGAAGATGTCTGGAACCACCAGGACTTCACCAAGTGTTGGCATGCCATCACCAAGCATAACAGGCCATTGGTTAGTCAGTGAATTGGTCACCGAAGGGAAAGAATCTGACATTTCTACCAGATGGATGTCCACCGTGTAACTAGACCGAGGCTGCTCTGAGTAAAAGTCATGAGAAAGAGTTGTACCTTGCCAAAAATAAGCCAAAAAGAAAAGCTCTTTGGGCAGATCTCCAACAACACCTTCTAACCAATACCAGAAACTCACCTAGCACCATCAGTGAAACATGGTGGTGGTAGCATCATGCTTCACAGATCTACAAGAGCTACATGAGTCGGAGGGAAGAATCATTTGGCAAAATACAGAGTGAAGAAAACTTAACCCAGAGTGTGATACTTAATCTCTGTGCAGCACAGTAGCTAAGTAGTTGGCAAAATGGTCCTGGGTTTGAAGTAGGACCCTTGCATGTGGCGTAGGCAAGGTTTACACAGGGTTAATTCTCCTGTCATTGGGTCATTGAAGAAGGCATGGGTTTACATCTGGTCTGGGTCCTATGTTTCACAGGTGACTGCTAAAATTTAGTAACGGTTCAATAAAGGGATCAATAAAGGATATCTAAACTTATCTGAGTTTATCACACAACAGAAAAAACCCCACTGGCACAGCTTTGGGGAAAGCCTCTGCTCGTCCTCGGGTGGCCCCAGGCTTAAAGCTCACAGAGTATCAGTGGAGAGACCTGAACATGGCAGCTCTGTCAATTTGGAGCTAAGGCAGCTGTTTACCTTGTAGACTTGGGGCTTATAGTAATTACACAATCATGAATGATAAACCCAATAAGGTGTGCAGAATTGGAGTAATTTCTATTGTATACTACTTTTGTTTATGCTGTAAAACATGTTGAAATGGTGCTTTAGCACATTTTTGTTTTTTTTTGTTGCTTTTGGTGGCTGCAGGTGCTCATCCAGCTCCTGCAAACTCCCCATGATGAACACTTATTTATAAATGACATAGAATCACGACCATCTTAGTGGATGCACTCTGAAATCTTTGTCTTCTCCTGCAGCACCTCTCAGCAGCAGGCGCTGTTTGTGCTGGGTAGCTCCCAGTGTGAGTATGAATGCATGAATGTGAATGACAGCATCCTTCTGTTTTCCCTAGATACATGAGGGTAAAAATAAAAGCAGAGGACTCGAAATTACTGTGTGCCGTGACCACTAGGTGTCACCAGGACTCTTTGCCGGGCCGCTGTCTGCTGGCCTCAGCGAAGGCTCCACTGCGGCTGAAGTTTAGTCACTGTGCCATCGTGCTGCTCAAGTGCCAGGCCTGGATAATAAAAGCACACTGAATGATGCCCTGGTGCCTCGTGGCTTTACAGAACACCCTGTGATGATATCTGCCGGTGTCTGCCTGCCTCTCTGCACTCTCTCTCTCTATTTGAGGTAATCGTGAGATGGGATGGTGGGACTGCATTAGAGAGCCAGCAGGCATGAATTACTGTGCGCATTTCTGTTCAGTGTGGGCAGTTCTATAGCTTGGTGTATGTCCACTTTTGTGTAGTGAAAGCTTCATTTCTCTGAAAGGTCAACTTTGCTGAAAGGACATTTTTGTTTCAGCATTTATCTACTGCCCTTGTCGCTCCTTGTCGTCTACATGCAGCGATGCTCCAATGATGGCACTGCATGTAGCCATCCTGGTGTTGTATAATAGGGTTCTCTATCCCTGCTATACATTAATCTACAAAGTTTCACATGGCATCTTACCTCAAAGTACACCCGATCAGCCACAACATTAAAACCACCAGAGAAGTAAGTAGTATTTATGATCTCAGTATGATATCCCACGACATCTCGAGTCCTGGGATTCAGGTGGATTTATTTTGACACATACCACCTACCCAAAACTTGACTAAGCACTAGCCTCCTCAAAGCAACCTGTGCCCAACATTACACTACAAAACCTGCTGAGGAAAAGCTTGAAGAAAACAAGGTATCATCCCAGCCTATGCACAAAAAAGCCCTGAATAGCCCTTAAGAACCCAGAAGACCCAAACAATACATCACACACCACAGTATAAACACAGAAAACCACAACCATCTTGTGTTTATGCCTCAGCAGGTCAGTGCTGTTAACACAATCGTAGGTAGGTGGTTTATTATTATGGTTGTTTTATTAAAAAGTCGAAAGAAACGAGCCTCAGGGCCAGATCAACTAATCAAGGCAAATTAGTGTGAAGCTGCAATCACAAAAATGCACCGATGGGAGTGGAAAATTCTGTCGGTGATCAACGAACAAAACCCTAATTTATAAACAAAGATGCAGCCAGTTCATTTCGATACTGACCAGCATTCTGCCTACAGCTGCACAAATTAACAGGTGGAAAAAGGAGCAGACCCGAGGGAGTGACTAACATACTGACAGAAATACAACAGTGCAAGGTCAGGTTTTACATTTTACAAATGAGAGGCAGCTGAATGAGAACCAGTATGTTTTTGATCAAAACATGAACTTTTCCTTTAGAAATTTTTGGGGACTGTGTGAAGTCCTGTAGGTTGAAACCAGTGGAAGACTGTGTCGTTACTATTCTACTATCGAAATCTGAAATATGCTTATTACAACTGACCTGCACGATGTCTAGAAGAACACAAATCGTGAGATCCTGAGGCATCCATGTGCTGACGAAGATGCTGCGCTTGTTCTTTTAATGCAGAAATTTCAATATTGTATGTGGTAGTTGTGATGGAGAGAAGTGGAAAAGAAACTCCACGACTGTCAGTCTGTGACCTATGGAGAAAAGGCATTTTTATCTCTGTGTAGACACGTGCCTGCAGGTCCATCTTTGCTTGTGTCTTGTGTCAGGATCTCATTCGTCCTTGCTCCCTCCAACTTTAAGTTTGGCTCTGTTTCTTAAAAATAAAGCTAGAATGTACAGAAGTGTAATAGAAGCAGACTGATTCTGGATGAGAAAGAACTGGGGAGGTTTGGTCAAGGTGTCTATACTTAAGCTAGAAAGAAAAAATGGTGATCCGGTTTTATCCGCCAGAAATATATTTCAGTGATAGCATGCTAACTAATGTTAGCTAGCATACTAATATTACCGAGCATAGTGTGCAGGTTCACTATTATTCTGAAGAATGTTTAGGATATATGCACCTCTGATATGCGCACTATTGTTTGATCAAAACATAACATGTTCACAGTACCATAAACAGATCTCGAGCACCGCAGCGAGCGACCACAGTGTGGATGAGCTTGTATTTTTCCAGTTTTGTGAACACATTCAGCTTCTGTGCCTCCGTAGTGTAGTAGTGAGCGGAAGGTTATTGGTTTGATTCTAGCCGGAGACACCAGACACAAATCCCCTTCAGTGTTGTGTCAGGAAGGGCATCTGCTGTAAAACTCTGCCAAATCAAAGATTAATGGTGCCCCCTTACAACCCAGGAACAGCCAACAGTAGATTTTGTAATCCTAATCATCCATTTACCAAAAATCTTTTGCTGGACAGAACTGGTTCCTAACCTGAGGATTGTTCTACATAAAAAGTGAAAAGGCGAACAGAAGTTAGTCTGAAAATTTAAGCCAATCCATCCAGAAGATGTTTGTACAAGTGAAAGTGAATCACCTGCAACATCTGGAAACACTATGCTGGGGAGTGATGCAAAATCTGAACGGAACATTTTCATGTACAGTTAAGATTCACTGTGTGTTTCTAAAGCTTTGTTTGTCCGTGTGCATGTTTGACAGGTGAGATACTGATGGCCCTTCAGGGAGCAGTGACTCAGGCTGACCAACAAACACCAGCTCAGTTCATTTGGTTTGGAGAGGAAGCAGGTGTGTTGAGATTACCTCTGTGTGGTTGCTGCTGCGTGGATGCATGTGGTACATATTGGACCTACAACAAATGGCCTAAGGGTCAGTGGCGAATGCTGAGATTGCTTCCATGAGGGAAAAAAAAAAAGAGTGTTTCATCGTGTGAATGGACAAGTGTGTGCGTGTCTGTGTGCAAAATGTGAGTTTCTAGACGAGAGGTATACTATTACAGGGAGGATATGATGAATGAAGAGAGAAAAGATAACAGGGGCAATAGGAGGGGAGGACAGAGCAAAAGAAGAGGATATTCGGAGGAAGAGAGGGAAGAGATGACAAAGCGTTCCCAAATAAAGGTCACGATTGCCAGATAAAAAAGGGAGGAAAGAACAACTCATAAGTGTAAAAATAGAGGTTAGGAGGAGAAGAAGTGAGAGAGAAAAGAAGGGAGGCAGAAAAATAAGCACAAGGATTCCTGGACAATGATCATACAAAATCTCAGCCTCTGAATATCATCAAAAGCATCTGTTTGTCTTTGATCAGAGGTGTAGAGGTGTAAAGGGTGACGGGGCTTTCACATAGGACGCAGCATACTCTGAGCTCGCCGCTATGTTCACCGGTTTTAAAAACTTCAGCTGGCAGAGAGCTGAAATATTCTGCAAAAAAACTGTAACTCTTCTCATAATTAGCATACCTAAGAAGCTTTACATTGATCCGCAGCTACTGGAAAGAACACGCAACAAATCTAAAGTGTGTTTACACACAGCTACCTGACGTGTCTACCTGGATGCAAAACTGTGCTGTCATTACAAATGCAAACTTGCATTCTATGACTGACTGTATCCACACGTACCATCAGCTTTTCTTCCTTTGTGCCTTCCTGCCGGCTGCATGCCTCATTTCTATTGGCTGTGACAGAGTTCCTGAGCTGTGTGCTTACTCTCCACAGTGACGAACCATGTTTGAACCACATAATGCATGGGAACAAATGAGTTTCAGAGCGCAGGAGCACCATTGTCACATCCTGTGTGAATGCCCCTTCAGCCCTGCAGTGTTGCATTATGGGTCTGTGGCACTAACGCTGCCAATCTACAGAGTTTCTTTAAGTCTGATTATAGTGTGTCTGTTGGAGTGAGTCAGCCGTAAATGAATTTCAGAAGGCGAATTTAAACCATTAAAGCTTCTGACAGCCCAGGTTTAAACACCGAAGAAGACGAGGAGTCAGCTTATAATTTGGGATATTACACTGCGTTTCCTTTTATCCATATATGCTCATTCTGTATGGTTTCATCCTGATGTAATCATACTGAACCTGCTAAATTTAACCACCATTGAAGTGTAGCCATGTAGGCAGCGTAAAGGAAATAGAACTACTGATGAGGAAACTAGGATCAATGACCTGAAAAGTAGACTGCCTGACATCTGAAACACTGCACAAGTTCCACAGTCTCGACAGAACTGCTGCTCTTTCTACTGAACAAGAAGGCTTCTCATCAGCCAAAAAAAAAAGAAAAAAAAAAGAAAGTTTGAAGCCAAATCTTAAAAGCAGAAGTGTCTGTCTCCTGAGCACAAATTGAGAGAGGGACATGACAGCTGAAGGCTCTGTCTCCCATCCTACTTTCCCACACTCACTCAGGAAATCACAAGGAAGCCTTCACTTGGCAAGACGGTGACCCATGTCTGACGCATTAAAATACTGGAGTCAAGGACACTGTAAGCCTCGGCGCTAACTTTACTGAATAGTTTTTAGAACAAAAACAAAAAACAAGGATCATGCCGCAGCAGTGCTTTGAAAACACTGCAGAACCTCAGTCTCCAAGAAGGGACTTGGAACCAGAAACACGGTTGATATGTAATCGCTTAACAAGCGGATCATCACAACCAACACCAAAGGAAATCCCGTACGAACCTCTGCGGTGCCAGTGGTTTTATTTAATGGTCTGCAAGTCAAATCAGCCCACATGAAACAACTGCATGCTACGTTACATTTAATATTAAAGGGAATGGGGGCAAAGAAACCCAAGAATGGAAACGAGACAACATGTTAAACAGACAGAAGAGGTAATCTCCGGTTTGTTCCTGTAATTTTCTTTATTAAATATTATCAGAGAGAGACAGAACTAAAAAGGTCTCGGACCACACTGGGCACGTGAACCACAGGCACCGATGACTTCTTCTGCCTGTTTGGTTTAACAGCGAATGAAGCGTTACTGTCACGCTCCATCCCTTGAACTACACACGACCAATCGTTCAATTCATACAGAGATGAAAAGAAAAGAAATAGCTAATAAATTGTGTGAAGAGGAGAGAATCCCTGAGAGCTTTGAAGGATACCTTGAGATAGGGCATACATCTCAATTTGGGAGTGAAATTGGTAGCAGAAATATCACAAGATAAAGAGAAAAGCTATAGTGAAGGACAGCGCACAAACTGAACGACCTTGATCTAAGAAATGAAAGGAGCAGAAAAGAGATAGGAAGCATCAAAACAAAACAACTCATTAAAATCAGACAAATAATGACAGGGCAGAGAGAGGAGGGACACGGAGGAGGAGGCAAAACTGTTTGTATTGGAAGGGAGAGGCAACAGGAACTGAAAGAGACAATGTGTTAGTCTGAGGTACAGAGACAGAGAGTAATAAAGCTTCAAATAGTTTCTTTTCACTGTCAAATAAAAGTCAAAAAGAGCTTTAGTCAGAATGCTTCTCAAAAGGAGAAAACTTAAAGAAGAACTCGACATCAGCTGGGGTTACAGGATCACCTCTGCCGGAAATAATGAAGGAAGCTACTAGTGAGTGAAAATATTGTGACTGTATTTAAAGGTACCTTTCGTTTAAAGTCTTCCTCATTAAACTAACAAAAGAAATAACTGCCCAGAATTTATGTTAAAAAAATACACACATTTTTCTGTGTTAGCTTAATACACATATATCTGTTGAATACGTAGGCAGCGTGACGGTGCAGAGTTTAGCACTGCTGCCTCACACGAAGAAGCCTTCGTGGAGGATTTGTTGTCCCCGTGCTTGGTGGCTTTTTTCCGACCGCCTCAGTTCCCTCCCACGGTCCAGAGGCGTGCATGTTTAGTGAACCGTTTGCTGAGCCGGCTGTAGGTGAAGCTTCAGGTGGTCAGATCAGAAGCGCTAAAGGTTACTGTTGCATTAATGTACATAATTGCCACCAGAGGTACACAGCTGATCTCGCTGAGGCTCAGACTACAAGGGTGCAAATACCCGCCCACTCTCCACAGTCAACCTTAGAAATTATTGTCTTATTTACAAGTGGCTGCACCTGTACAGGTGAAGTAAGGTACACTGTGATTGTGACTTCTCCAATATAAAGGTCGCAACAATTTCTGGGTGTTTATTTTTAGAGCAACAGGTTCTCAGAAGTGAAGCTGAAGTGATTACATGAGCCATGTCACTCAGCTGTGAGAATTACCTGTTGCTCGTCTAAAAACACGGAGGAGGTCATTAAAAACAATAACATAAAGATAAAACTTTAAAATAAGAAAATACTTCAGGCACCAGCAGCTGCGCTCACCTCTCTACTCACAAATGAACCGCTACCACCTCTTCTGTAGTATTAGATCACATTCATAAGGAGTCATTACCAATTAACTCTGAATTGAAGAGATTAGCTCATTCTGGAGAAAAATAATCCCCAATTATTTACTCGGGGCTTAAAGCATGCAGAATTTCTGAGTATTAAAAATTCAAATTATTTAACGTCATTTTAATGAATTCATCAACCCCTGGACTTTAGCTTGCATGCGTCTGAGCAAAGTTTCTGCTCATCTTCAAGCGTGTGTGCACATTCAAAACTAAAAACAGGTCAACTATGGTTCTGACAAGATTTTGCAAATGCAAAAGGCAGAAAAGAATCACAAAAAATAACTGAAAAAGAAAGAAAGACATTTTAAATGTACTATCCCGTGGTGTGCATCACCTGGTCATGTCTTTCTTTACTTCATTAAGCTTTATGCATGAGCCAATGTGCCAATGAACAACATAGCCAATGCATCAGTGAGATGCTCGTGGTCTAACAAGCAGGCTGATAGCAGTAGGTGCATGTTATCATCTCACAGGAGTATTATCATAACACTCCAAAAAATATTTTAAAATGTCACAACACTGATACCATATGAAGTTAGTTGAAGTGCTGATGCTGTATCTGTTTGCTGAAGAGGGAACTTTGTGCAGGTCTGCAGCACCATCATCCAACTGCAACACCCTACTGAGCCAGCGCTCTTGTGTGTACCTCACCCACATGAGTGACTGCTCATTAAAGTGCATTTTTTATTGGAAGAGCTCGGTGTTCAGTCATGCAAGCTAAATGAACTTTGTCCGCAAGGTTTATTAAAGTAACTTACAGCCTGTCCTCTCCATCGCTTTCTCTCCCAGCGCCCTCCTGCTTCACATTTCAATTTCAAACAAACTTCAAATGAAACTCTCTCTTCCCTCATCTCCCTGGCAGCACCATATTTAACTGAATTCTTTTCTTACTGAGGCAGCAAAAACCATGCGTTGAGCTCCTTGCTATATGTGTGCATGCACCTGTCCCACACCAGCTGTCCTGATGTCGAAGACACAGAGTTTGCAGCAGAGTGGCTAACAAAGGCAGGTGAACTGGACCCCACCAAGCATAAATATCGTTTTAGGGTAAATCTGGTAGGCCATTCCCGACCGTTAAAAAGACCTCTCTCAACCTTTGAAAAGTTAAAAGATATTGAAATTCATTTAAAAATATGAATTTTGGTTCAAAAATGGAAATTTAGTTGTGTCTGAGATACATTTTCTTTGGTTATGACATGGTGATCAGACAGCCAAAGATGTAAAAAGGTACAGTGGTTAGCACTGTCACCTCACTGAAAGAAGGTCGTGGGTTTGAATCTGGCGTGGGCTTTTCTACGTGCAGTTTGTGTGTTCTCCCTGTGCCTGCTGGGGTTCCTGTTTGTATAGTGTTGGGTCTAGACTGGCTTTAAGGTGTGACTGTGAATGGGTGTCTGCTCTCTGACCTGTCTGGGGTGCACCTCACCTCTTACCCTATGGAAGCTATGATGGGCTCCAGCCCTCCCGTGACCTTAAATTAGCCAAGCAAAAAGGAAAACAGATGGAAGGAAGGAAAAAACATGCTGAAATAGATGCTGAAAGGCCGAGTGCCAGTGAAGTTAATGTTAACACTGATGATTCTCAGGGTCCTCAGATAACACTACCATGACTAAGGTTAAGTAACGGGCTAAAGGGTTCAGATCGTTTTGTGACATCAGATGGTGAAATGAGCTGCTGGATTTGTAAAATCTTCAGAGCTGAGTTTCTGACAGAGGACAGAAGAAGAACAGAGCAGACAGAAGCCCAATAAGTTACAATTTAGTTAAAAGAGAAAAAAAAGTGCGATGTAAGACTGCTTATTAAACTCACAAATAAAATCCCCCACAAAGTATATAGACTGCCTCAATGGGAGTTGTTAATGTCATGACCTACTAAAGGGGCTGGAGTAACAACAAGCTATTTGGTTCTATTTACCTGATTCAGTTAAATAGAACCAAGTCATGTTAACTCATTATTTGAATACGCGTGTGTAGTGCGTAAGGAATCATAAAGTATGTTTTAGATTGAATGTCAGATGTTAAATTAGCAGAAATGAACTTTGATAGGTTGATTTGTCTAATACTCTTTTATATATGACTAATTCAACTACTCACCAATGACAGGAGCTGCTCCTCGGCTTACAGTGGAGTTTGGCTCCAGGCACCAGCAACAAATTAAAAAAGAGGGGGAGGGAGGTGGAGTATTGGTTTGGGCTTAGAGATCGGTGGGCTGTGGGTTGGACTGTTTCTTGTGTGTTATTGGGAAATGTCATCATCGTGGGCGGGATTTAAGTCCACTACAGTCGTCCCTCGAAGAGAAGCTCCTCCCATCCCATCTGCCGACGATGACGGTTGGGAGTTCCTATTAATGCCTCCACCTGGAAAAAAGATGGAGTCAGATTATTGAATAACAATGCGGCGTCGCCTCGCTTTTCTCAGCATCTTACCTTGCCCTGCAGACGAGGACGATGGAGGCAGAGCAAGGATGTTGGCTCCACCTCCCCCTCCTCCGTTGGTCTGGGAACAGACGTTGGCGTGGCGTGCGGCAGCTTTCTGCTTGTAGTGGTTACTGTGCAGCTTGTACTTCATCAGGAGAATGAAGATGAAGACGAGCACAGAGGCCACGATGATCCCCCCGATGATGATGATCATGGTGCCGCCCAGGAACTAGAGGAAGAGAGCAAAAACCATGTGCCACTCTTAAAATATCTAATACCAAGCGGGTGATCCATGATTTGTGTAGTTTTACTGAGATGAACCACACTGCAGGTGGAGTCCCAAAAGAAGCAAAAAGAAATAAAGAACAGAAAGCTGAGGTGTCAAAAAGCAGGAAAAGCAACAAGCTAGGCAATATTCCTCCAGCTAAGATTAAGTATTTATCAGGTACTTTTCTAATGTACTGCAATCAGAATCAAAGCAAAACTCTGTTGACATTAACGCAGCATGAGGAAAAATAAGGCGAAGGACGATATGAAAATAAAATAACAAAAAATGTAATTAGAAAAAAAAGAAAACAGCAAAATAAATAAATAACTCAATTAAATTGAATAAATTAAAAATAAAATACAATTAAGTAATTAAAGAGATCTGGATGTCTTTTATTGTATTTGTTTGCCCTCTGCAATAATGATCTCATCATTTATATGCTATTAACATTTATTACTTAACATTCAAACCAAACCAAGGACATAACAGAAACATTTTTCAAAAGGGGTATGTTGGATTTTTCTGCAGAACTCAGACCTAATAGTTAACAGTAGCTATCAATATTCCCCGTCCTTTGATAGCCAACTGAAAGAAAAGAATGGGAAGAAACTGAACAATCACTCTTATTTTCACTAATTCTAGAGGGTGATGAAAGCAGGACCTCTTCCTCGGAAACATCGGTGGCCGATTTTATTTTATTTTAATTTTTTATTTAAAGTAATCTTACTGGCGAATACTGCTGATTTTGAACCATGTCACAGGTCTTGTGGTGTCATTTCTAAATTTCATCCAGAAGACATTACATATCAGTTTCTTATGCTTGTGCTTCTAAAACATTACATATTTCAATTGTTCCCACATGCAGTCCAATGAGTCACGGAGCACAAAAAAATCAATGCACCGACCACAGAACAGGCTCCACATGTGCAAAACCACCAGTTTACAGGCAACGTGTTGCATTCTTTTTAATTCGAGTGCTCAAGTTCATCCCTGACATCAACCTGGGACAGGGGTCCTTACAAAATGTTACCCAAGTTGAATCTCTGCACATTGTCAAATTCATAAGCGATCTTTTATGAAGACCTGATATTACCTACAGCATGACGGTACATTACTGAAGTTACTTTAGCTTGCCCATGATTGTGACACATCTGCAAGCTACACTGCAACCCATCTCGACCCCAGGTGCTCCTTTCACATTGTCTGACGTATCCAGTTCCATCTCTGTTGCTATTGGTGTCTTCATTGCTCTGTATTGGGGATCTTGCTGCTGCTGCTGCTTTCCGAAAAAAGATCCATAAAACAAATAATAAAGTACTCCAGTACAGAATTCCTTGAGATGACAGTTTTTGGATCAGATGCTGCAGAAAAACTTAAAATGAATTCCAGATGAAAATGACAAACTACAGTGGTCCTCACTGAATTTCTCAACAATTTGCAACATGCATGTTTGTCATTTATCACTGATTAGTGAGACAGTGCTCTGAAGCAGACCACTCATCAGCTATGTATGATTGGAATATAGAATCTGTAAATGACAGGAAATTAAATAAAGATTAAACAGAACGCAGGGCAGTATATATAAATGAATGAAGCATACATAAATTAATATCCCTTCCTGTTATGTCTTTGAGAGAAATATTTATGAACTGAGACAAAAAAATTGCACAAACCTCATATTTTTCCTGATAACTAAATTCTAAATCCTGTAGTCTGATCAGTTATCAAGTGGCGTAACAGCAGATCAGACACCCGCTAAGCTTCAACACACTAACCTGGTCTCGTATAGAGTGGCAGCGTCCATATTCTGACTCCGTTGTGAAGGACACACAGCCCACCAGCTTAGTGCCTGTCAGGGCGGTGATGCCATCGTCGTATACGGCCAAAACGCACAGCTCGTAATCCCGCGATGACGCCAGATCACTCAGCTGGAAGTATTTGTGGTTAGCTGGGATCATCCTGAAAGACAGAGAGACATTTTGATTGGTTTTGCCCTGCCTTTGGTGTAAAGAGAGAAAAGATCACAGTATTTCTTGTAGCATTTTTAGACTTCTTCTTTGAAATGTTTACCCATTGTCAGGTAGCCTCAAAACTCAAGGGCCTGGTGTCAGTTAACGGATCGAAAGATGAAGCAAGAAACTCATCTTCAAAAAATCTTGTAAGGACCTTGCAGTCTAGCTCATCTTGGCAAACTGATGTGTTTCACTGTGTCTAGGATTATCGTGCTAATTTGAATATACACAGAAAAGACATCACAGTAAACACAGCTGAGGTCAGTTTAAGCAGTTCACCAAAGGCATCAAAACATTTCTTTCACTACGATGGATTTCCAAACAACCAGGCTGAAACTATGAACTGAGTTCTGATACAAATCCTTTCATTACCACAAACTATCCAAGGCTTTTTCTTCCACATGCAGAAGTTTCCCAATAAACCTTGGCAGAACTTGCCAGAAATTGCATATTACAAAAGTATGTTCACTGTCTGTTCTGCGAACGAGTGGAAAATGACTCAACTTTCCTGACACTGGCAGCCTCAGCACCCCCACGTTACATTTGCACTCCAGTGGAAGTTGAGCCTGAACTTTGGTAAGCATAAAGTCATGAACTTTTATTATCTTTAGTGCAGCTCTCCTGAAAGAAATGCCTGCACAGTCCAGAGCTTTTTAAAAACCTTCAGGGTGAGTAAAAACCAAAAAGAAATTAAATTTGAACATTTTCCTGTCAAAGCCCTCTTAATATCGTTTTTCCTACGCAATCTTGCCGAATTTATTATTAATAATAATAAACTTAATTAATGTAGGATCTTCAAAAATAGAGTGTACAAAGTAGTTTAACAGACAAGCAAAGAGCAGAATGCATAAAAGGTAAAACAACAGCCACAAAAGTCATGAGAGGTGATAAGTAGAACTTTAAAATGAATTCTAAAAACATACACGGAGCCGACAATCAGAGGCCGGGATTGAGTTGATGTGACGCTAAATTAAATAAGGAGCTGAGCTGCTGCTTTATGAGCTATTTTGAGGTAAGAGTGAATTATCCTGTAACCTCAGTAGTCATGCCTTGAGAAAATGAATGCATGAATGACCTTTTCCAGGTTTGATTCTATGAGTTTAATTCTAGAGACGAATCTTATTTAGAAGAGACAAGGCTGGATAACCTTTTTGAAATGCATTTCAAAGCAGGCGATTGGTTCAGCATCTGCAATGAATGCTGTATTTGGCTGCAATGGTGGAAAGAGCTGCGAGTTAAGGCAGAGCTGGTTCTTTATTGCAGTTCTACCCTGAAGCTGTGGTTAGTGAGAAAAAGAATCCAGAAATCCAGAATGAGCCTGGACACAAGAAACTTTAGCTTCCTCGGAAAGGTGTCTACACTCGGCGTTAGAGAGTAGACATCATTCGGGAGCTCAGAGTAGAGCCATGAGTCTTTCGCATCAAAACAGACAGCTGAGGTGGTTCAGATATCCGATAGGTTGGATGCTCCTGGATGCTTTGTTGGTGAGGTGTTTCAGGTGTGTCAAACTTGGAAGAAATCCTGGGGCAAACTCGGGACACAATGGATAATGTCTTTTGGCTGGCTTAGACGTACCTCAGTATCTGAGTGTGACGAGCTGGCTGGAGAGTGGGAAGCCTGGTCATCTCTGCATAGACTGATGTCCTTGTGACTCACACCCAGAGTCAGAAAATAGATGGCCAGATTGATGTTTCAAAGGTAAGAGCTAGATCACAGATAATCATTTATCTATGATAAAAAAACCCATCTCATCTGTAGACACAGGCCTATAAATTAAGCGCTATACTGCTACTATGGATTGCCATTAGTAAAGGCCGTCAGGCAGTGGCAGTCCATTCTTAGCACAACAACGCCTTGAACTAAAAAGGATTAATTTTGCGACATTATAAGTGGATTCAAGATGCCCATCATCTGGTCAGTGCTGATGCTACTCTGCTATACGTGATGGACTGTTGTACTTCATTATTATCTGGTTGTTCTAAAAGTTTCCTGAAAAAAAAAAGAAAGAGATCACAGTCCCCCTATATTAGCTTTTCTTCAGTGGCTTGTTGTTAAACCAGAATTTAATTTAAAATCCTTCTCCTTGCACACAAAGTTTTGAATAATAAGGCCCCATCATATCTTAAGGACCTCAATTATCCCAGTAGAGCACTTCACTCTGAGATTGCTGGCTTACTTGTGTTTCTGGAGTCTCTAAAAGTAGGATGTGAGGCAGAGATTTCATCTGTCTGAGCCCTCTCCCTCTCCAGTTCTGAGTTTGGATTCAGCAGACACGCACCCTCTCTAGTTTTCAAATTAAACTTAAAATGACCACTTCCCGATAAAGCTTATAGTTAGCACTGGATCAGATGACCCTAATGTCGGTCAGCAATGCTGCTATAAGCTCAGGCTGCTGGAGGATCCTCTGATACACTGAACATTTTGTCTGCGCTCACATCTTTTCACTCCCCAGGTGCTCATATGTCACTGCTGCATGTAATTAAATTTTGTCTTCTCTCTTCCATAGTCTGTGTTTTGTCCTGCCTCCCCATGTTCACACTGGTTGTTCCATATATTCTCGACAATACCCCCTGGTGAGGTGTGTCAGCTCTATGTGTTTCCTGTAACATATTCTGTCATGTGGGTGTCCTTACAGCTTCTGGTTGGAAAGATCAACACTGAAATAAGCACAGTGATGACATCACAGTTCTTTGCTGTCTAATCAAGGAACACGTCATTGATATGGATCACAGTTTTTCTGGGTGTAATTTCCGGTTCCTGATTTGATGAAGAGAATGAGAAGTAGAAGTCTAACACAATGTTCATGTTTTCCAATAATACAAAAAGCTAAAACTGAGGTAGAAAATTGAATTACAGTGAATATACACACAAAGGAAAGACAGACAGTGCACAAGAGGAGAGGGAGCGGAGAGGGATGTTGCTTTTTCAACTGTCGACTTGAAAATCAAAGAGTACAAAGGAGAATGAGATTAAAGACAGAGGAGAGGTGAGGAAGACGGTGGGGAAGAGAGGATAGAAGACGATAGGAAACAAACAGAGAGGAAGACACTGAACAGAAGTCATGAGAGAGGAGACGAGAGAGAAGGAGAAGGAGCTGAGGGAGTGAAATTAAAGAAATGTCACAATGGAGGACGCAGAGATGCAACACAAAGAAAAAATATAGAAAAAAGATTTATATAGAAATATGAACAGAGGAAGGTCCAGAAATGATAACAAACAACTTTACATTCTTCAGTCAAATTTAAGGGTTAAGTTCATTTACAACTCACTTAGAATTAGACAAGAAACAGCAGCAAAACAGCTGAAACTCAGGAGCATACTGACATTTATTCCAAGGTACACCATTTAAAAGTTAACATTACATTCAGATGGATACCTTTGGTGCTGCTATCCAAAGAGGACCAATAATTTCCAGGATTAGTGGTGTCTCTCCAACAAAATCTTTTCTAAAGAAAAGGCACTTTTTTAGTAATACTGGATGACTGTTTTGTGAGTGAAGCAGCTGCTGAACTACAAACAGCAGAGCTTGCTGTGGAAATACTAATGCCAGCTGAAATGACTAGAACACTAAAGTTTTTGGAGACAGGTTCTGTTCAAATATTCAGAGCTTAGACATTTTATAAAGCGGTAACTCCTGAAAACGGCAGCCAATACAGAACTGCCTAAAGCAACATTCTTTTTAATGACCAGCAGGGGGCGATAGCAGTGGTTGAAATTGTGTAGAAACGATACAGAAAAACAACCGGAAAAATGATGGTGTCATTGCAGTCAAAGAAGGAGCTGTAGCAGTGTCTGTTTTATATTGTAACATTACTAGCCTATGATTGTGCAGTGTAACTCCGTTCTCAAGGTAAAAAAAATAGGGAGGAGACTATTTAAATCAAGTGTGCAAACTTGTTTTACTGGTCTAATTGTACTAATGTTTGAAACACACAGTTTACTGCTAACTGAGTTTAAATTTAACACCAAAAAATAGTGCACTTGATTTGGTGGCAACTCTTGACACTGACTTTGGAGCCTATCCTGAAAACAATCAGATCCTGGATGGACGTCAGGCTCAGGAATTCTCAGTAGCAGCCCATTATTCGTTCAATTGGTTTGATAGTTTGAAGGTGCTGTTTGCTTCTATTCCGATCAGTGCTTTAATGTTAATAAACCAGTCTTTTTTTCTTAATATATATATTAAAAAAAAATTCCCCTCTCGCCCCCCTGTGGGCGGTCTATCCTTCAGGCTCGGGTCCTCTACCAGAGGCCTGGGAGCTTGAGGGTCCTGCTCAGTATCTTAGCTGTTCCTAGGACTGCGCTCTTCTGGACAGAGATCTCCGATGTTGTTCCTGGGATCTGCTGGAGCCACTCGCCTAGCTTGGGAGTCACTGCGCCTAGTGCTCCGATTCCCACTGGGACCACTGTTACCTTCACCCTCCACATCTTCTCGAGCTCTTCTCTGAGCCCTTGGTACTTCTCAAGCTTCTCGTGTTCCTTCTTCCTGATGTTGCTGTCATTCAGTATCGCTATGTACCCATGTGCCACTATATCCGGTTGGTTAGCCACCACCATTTTTTCTGTCTGTATCTGGAAGTCCCACAGGATCTTAGCTCG
>VVHJ01019564.1:8735-21499 GCA_015107715.1 Tylochromis polylepis
AGGGCTCTGTGTCGTGTGTGTGTGTGTGTGTGTGTGTGTGTGTGTGTGTGTGTGTGTGTGTGTGTGTGTGTGTGTGTGTGTGTGTGTGTGTGTGTGTGTGTGCATCAAAAAAACTTGCAATGGGTGTTGTGACATTTCAAGATGGGGAATGTGTTTACAGTGTGCATCATCAGCCAAGTCACCTCTGTTTCTTTGCTCATGGGCATACAAGCCTTATAGCTTAGCACCTACAGTAGCAGGTAGAGGTGAGCTAACTTTATTACAAGTTTAAATGCATCTCTGACTATAGGACTGACCCTTCCTGCACAAGATGTCCCTGTGACTCAAACCTCAATCATACTGCATGACTTGGCAATGGAAGAAAAACCCAGCAACTCATCAAGCAGATGCTAAAATAAAAACCACTTTATATGAAAGAGGTCACATTCTGAAAATAGAGCACCTATCGTCACGATGATCTTTACATCACAAAGGGCGTTGTAAACTGAGGTCAAAGACAGTCAACAATATCAGTCAGTGCAGAATAAAAGCAGACAAAAGGTCACTAAAGACAAAATCTGTTTACAAGAATCTAAAGCCAATAAAACATGATGATCTTCACACTGGGTCAAAAATATAATATTATATTAACAAAACAACTGCTTTAAGAACATTTGTTTCATTATTTTGTGCCAATCTCCTGTCAAAAGTATTATTTCTATGATTGCACAACGTCTGCATAAAAAAAACAATCCAATCATGTGCATAAAAGGAAAAAAAATAGAAAACAAATGAAAAATAGGGTAGATGCTGCAAAAATAAATAAATAAAATAAAATTACTAATAATACAAAAAAGCCACACATCTGCTACTTTTAGACTCTGAGAGCTATCCAATTCTCAGTTGCTCTCCAAGGCAAACAGAAAGAGAGAAAAGGTTTCCAGAAGAATCTAATATATACATAAAACTCAGCTGACATTTTTAACCAATATTAATGATGCTATATTTCATTATTGCATTACAACCCAGTTCTTGCCAGCTCTACTGCTTTGGGCATTGCTGAACACAGCTAGCATATACATGTATATGTGTATCCATGTGTGTGTCTGTGTGTATTTGTTGTTGTTATTTTTTAGGGCCAGTCTTTATAAAGGTAATTAATAGTCGTAAAAGAGATTTATAGTCAGGTTTTGGAGTTTGGAGTCCTTGTTTTGCACCCTTGTTCAAAAAAAGAAAATGACATTTGGTTGTGATTTTTTTTAAATCAATAAAACAATTTGATTAACATTAAATTGATCATAAAATGTTGTAAATCAGCAACAGAAGTTAAGAATAAAAGGGTAATTAATCATTGAACAACTGCTTTTTCAATCATGTTAGCACAGCTGAAATTGTTTTGCTTAAAGACGTAATAAATCTGCTTAAATCTGTAGACAGGTCCTAAATATCTGCCTGGGCAAACACTCGCTAAAATGCCGAAGATCTTTAAATGCACAAAGTTTGAAGAACAAAGTTATTTTTTAGTTTAAAGTCTTTTTATCTTCTCAGTGTCACAACTGTCTATCCATTAGGAGTCCTTTCAAAGAACAGAAGAACAGAAGTATTTTTTGGCCCAAACCTTTGAGCTTTAAATTTATTGCAACTTGTGGCTAGAATGTTGTGTTTCTCTGTGATATATCACTCCCTCTCTCTCATCTCCTCTTTTCAGTATCTTCTACAAACACAGAAAACATTGGCTATTTACTTGTGACATATAGGCAATGTAATAATACTGTCATCTGGAAAAATGAGCCATGCAGAGAGCTGGCTGCATGACAAAAAGCAAAAAAAACAAACAAAAAAAAATCAAAAAATCAAAAAATAATCATATATCTAATCTGGTAATTG
The DNA here is from genome assembly GCA_015107715.1 of Tylochromis polylepis. Classification (NCBI taxonomy): domain Eukaryota; kingdom Metazoa; phylum Chordata; class Actinopteri; order Cichliformes; family Cichlidae; genus Tylochromis; species Tylochromis polylepis. The sequence continues at coordinate 10,602 of VVHJ01019564.1, forward strand.
GCTACACCAGTATCAGTGAAGCCGTAGTTCTCGACATGGAACTACATTAAGATACATTAAGATTAGAGGAGAGGCTTTGATAACAAAGAAGAGAGAAAACCCAACTGGAATACATGCATACAAGTGTTTGCTGGATTTTAACTTCAAGCAGTATTTCATTGCAGATGCACCCACACTTTCAATCTGAACTCAGAAAGTGTTTCTGAGTGACAAGTGACATCAACATCAAACTTGACGGGGCTGTTGTAGCTGTGTCATAATATCAGGAAATTTGAACTCAAATTCAAAACTCAGAAACCAGAAACAATTTAATGGTTTGTTTACAGAAAACTCAGGAGTCACACACTCTGAACTGGTGAGTAAACAGGTAACTGGATCCTTTACAAGAGCGTCACAGGGACTTCTGGCAAAGAGGAGAGGACAAGTTAGAGCTGGCTGAGGTAATTGTTTCTGTCACGGTTTGAAGTTGTTTTGAGACTTGGTTTGACTGCCTACTTATTTCTCTTCTCTTTAGTAGGCTGCAGGGAGGGGAACCAGAGGAACAGAGGTGAGCAATGGAAACTGGGCAAGCAGGTGTGAGACAGGTAGGTTGATGTCAGCCAGTTTAAGGATACAGGTCATTTGGATTTGCAGGAATCAGCTGGAATTTTTCCACAGGCAGGAATTTCCAGCCATAACATCAAATGTTTAGAGAGCACACAAGAGAACAGAATTAGAACATTCTTAAGGCAATGGCTCAGAGAAAACACGAGTAGTCTAATTACAACTACTGAGGAGGCAACGATCTGGTGGAGTCTGGAGGCTCAAGCCATTTTGAGAGGAATGAGAGAGAGAAAGGAAGAAAAATATACTCCTCTCAAGGACAAAGGGAACATTTTTTGTGTAATGACTGAAATTGTCACTAACAGGTTTAATGTACTGTACATCTATTACTGTAAATGAGCATATCTAACAGCTGTTTTACATAGATAGATATGCTTTACATATTCATTTTTTTATTCTATATTCATTTCCTGCATGTCTGCAGTTTTTCTTTTTTTTTTCTTTTTTAGCAGCATCAGGCGCTTAATACCTGCTGTGAAGCAGTCAGAACAAATTATGGATGGTTTGACAGGATTAACATCATTTGCTCTCATACACTGTAATGTTTCAATGTTTTGATTGTCTTGGAAAGGGTTACCCAACATAACCCCCACACCAACCCAAGAAGCCAAAGGAGGATAACCTAATTTATGTGCTCTTCCTCTCAATTCTGCCATAGTTTTTCTCCTCTGCTGACACTATGTGCTTTTTCCATTTAGGAGTATACATAGAAGCATCAGAAAGGTTTATCATATGCAAGCAGCTATTGGAATATGTGCAGACTGAGCCTGTATGTCCCCCATACACAGGCTCAAGCAGTGGGAGAGACTGACTAAATGAACAAAAGTGCTGGGCCACTTGTACATTACCCCTACATGAGCCCCTACTCAATCATGGAAACCCATACTACGAAGTTCCCGGTGCACAGTTTTTGTCTTGATGGATTTTTTTCTTCATCGATATGCCCTGTCTTGGCTTGAGGCCCAAAAATGTCTGTGCACAAGCTATGTCGCTCTATAACTTCGTGTGTGTCTGGCTGAGTTACTGTGGTTCTTAGACACTTCCACTTTGCAATAATACCAGATACAGTTGATTATAGAATATCTAGGAGGGAACAAATTGCGCTTGTTGCATTTATATACATATATATTTATACACTTGTGGTAACTAGACCTATTCAAAAATGAATATTTTGACCCAATACAACACAGTGTATCTCATTTAGATTGGGACTAGCAAAAATGCATCACAGATGAATGTTGTAATCCTTTTGTAAATTAGAAACAGAGTTGGTTGGATAATATGAGGGCATTGTGCAACACAATCATGTGTTTTGGCGAGTATCCTACAAAAAACATGAGAGACATGACCACAATGTGTTTTTGTGCTGCCTTCCTCCACTCCAACCAGCTCCAACCAGTCACAACAGATGGCCCCCCCCCTCTCTGAGCCTGGTTACTTCCTGTTAAAGGGGATTTTTTTCCTTCCCACTGTCGCCAAGTGCTTGTTCATAAGGGGTGATTTGATTATTGGGGTTTTCTCTGTATTATTGTAGGACCTTTACCTTACTATATAAATCGCCTGCTGGAGGCAACTGTTGTTATGATTTGGCGCTATATAAGTAAAGCTGAATTGAATTGAGTCCCAAATTTGTGCATGTCACTCCATTAATGTGGCTGCATTTATTTTAGACATGTGTCATTGTTGAAAGTAATACGCTGGTTTAGTAACTCCAGTCTGGTAAGATTATCATCACAACCTTTATGAAAAAGTGATGACGGTGATGCAGGATTAATTGAAAGTGTGAGGGACTTCACTCACAATTTGTGTTATGAAGAAGATGTGGTAAAAGATTGCTATTCTCAGTACTGTTTGTGATGAGTGAGGAAACTGTTAATCACTCTCTGAAAGCTTGCTCCTTTTCTGTTGCCCTCTTCAGAGCATTGGTAGCCCTGTGAAAACTCTCTAAGCCTCTAAAGCAGATTGAATTAATGATTAACTAACAGTGAGGCAGTTACATATAGTTAGGTGAGCAGAAGGGCCACATATTAACAGAGCTTAATATGTTTGCACTCCTCTTTCATTTTGCAGTGTGCTATTGTTCATGAACAATGACAGGCATATGTTACATAATTCACATCTATTGTTTTCGCTATCCGCAACTTTCAGGCCTTTTAAACACATGGCTCATGAGTCGTGACTCAAAATCTATATATTTAGATGGACGGGGATGTGAAGCAACTCAAAAAAGCCACCCTTTTATTATATTGTAAAGGTTTCCTAGCCCTCTATCGCAGCAAGAGCTGTCAAACTGTAGGAAATGGAGAGTATGACACTGAGAATGAAAGCTCTCAAGACACAGCCACAAGCAAGAAGTGTCACTTTTTGTGTTTTTCAATTTTTGTTGCACACTTGGAGTATATACAGATATATACATAAAAATAAATCTGAAGCAAAAAAATGGTTATAATGTATTAACTTTGGGTTTTTACAGTATGTGCATGTATGAAAGTCTGTGCCGACAGATTCAGGAAGAATGCAAACCATGTCCCCAGTATTCCCAGTAAAAATATTACATAATTAAAGGGATCTGTTTGCAGTGAAGTGTGCAGATAGATCGAAATTTAGCTCACACCTGAAGTCAGTTCCCAGAAGTTAACTACTGTGAAATTCTGACTGAGTGTGTCATGTTGTGATTTTGTGTTGACTGCGGCAAGGCATGGACCAATAAATGATGTCACCTTTCTTTTCTGAGAAGACTCTATCAGTGAAGTCAGACCAGGTTATTTTTCCATGCCAGGTGTCTTTTTCTCACTGAAGCTTTGAAATGTTTGTCTGAATGAAAAGAAACTGCAAGTATACAGTGTGGCATTTCACCACGTTCACAATCAGTTAATGTGTGAAAACTTTCAAAATTACTTTAATTATTTATTCAGTAAAATTAGTGAAAAGTACAGTACAAAACTTTGTGCATAAAATGAGATATAAAATTGGAGATTAAAGGGTTTCCCTGGCTGAGACTGGAGCTTCAGATGTGACTACACACCTAAGTATGATTGGTCAGACGTTTATGCAGTTTTCCTGTGATTCACAAACATTTCAGGAACAGAATGACCATTATGTTTAAATAACTGAAACCCCCAATTCTCAAAATTATTGTTACCATGGTGGTTTCCTGTTTTACAACATCCCACACTTGCGCTGTTGGATTGAGATCTGATGACTCTGGAAGCCATTTGAGTCCAGTGAACTCATTATGTTCAAGAAACTAGTTTGAGATGATTTGAGGTTTGTAACAGGGCTTGTTATTCTGTTGGAAGCATGATATAATGCAGGATGGATCCATGTTGTTGAAGCCTAATCCTGTCCTTACCATCTGTATGTTGCAGCAGAGATAAAGACTCAACGGACCATTTTTCCAACATTCTGTTTTCTATTTTTGCTGAGCCTATGCAAATTGTAGCATCAGTTTCCTGTTCTTACTTGACATCAGTGGTACCCAGTGTGATCTGTCGTTGTAGCTCATCTGCTTCAAGGTTGATAGTGTTGTGCATTTAGAGATGCTCTTCTGCATACTTTGGTTGTATTTGTCTGGCCATTGTCCTCTGACCTCTGACAACAACAAGGCATTTTCACCCAGAGACCTGCTGCTTACTGGATATTTTCTCTTTTTCATACGTTTGCCGGTAAACCCTGACTTGGTTGTGTGGGAAAATCCCAGTAAATCAGCAGTTTCTGAAAAGTCACCAGCCCTTAAAGTATTGTTCTTCTTCTGACTTCAGCTGCTCAGCTTGAACATCTCTACATGCCTAAATGCACCGAGTTGTTACCCTGTGATTAGATATTTGGGCAAAGATGTAGTTGAACAGGTGTACCTGATAAAGTGGCAAGTGAGTGTAGTTCTTTTAGTTTATCATAGTAATGTTTTCCTTTTTACAATGAAAAATGTTATTTTAATTTATTTTATTTTAAGCATTTATTTTTTAAAAAAAAATGCTTGCTGTACTGAGAAGATCTGCAAGTAATGTTTGACACAGAAATTTCGGCATTTTTTATCCTCCATGAAGACACAAACCACAGACATGTAAATTCAGGTCCCATTCCTGTTCATGGACTGATGCATTACCACTGCCACTATATTGTTTGCATGAAAATGTATTCAAGCATAAGATCCATCCAACATTGTTTAACTTGTTCCATCCATTCTTGACCGCTCATCCTTTTCAAGGTCGCAGGGGGCTGGAGCCTATCCCAGCTGTCTTAGGGCAAGAGGCCAGGTACACCCTGGACAGGTCGCCAGTCTGTCACAGGGCTAACACATAGACACAGACAAACATTTGCTCTCACATTCACACCTATGGACAATTTAGAGTTTCCAATTAACCTATCCCCACTAACTGCATGTTTTTGGACTGTTGGAGGAAACCAGAGAACCTGCACAAACATACCAACTCCACACAGAAAAACCCCAGCCTGATGGTGGAATTGAACTCAGGACCGTGAGGCAACAGTGCTAACCACCATGCCACCGTGCTGCCCGAAGATTACAGCACCTGGTATTCTCAGTCGGTTTCCCTTCCAAGTACTAACCAGGCCCAACCCTGCTTAGCTTCAGAGATCAGATGAGATCAGGCATGCTCAGGGTGGTATGACCATAAGCTGTTTAACTTGTTGTTAAATTTAAACCAATTTTCAGTTTGCAAAAACCAGACCTGCGTTCATAATGTATTCAGAAGTTGAGGTTTTTGTTTAAAACGTGCTTTTTCATACACAGATCTGAGCTTATATTAAAAGTAGCATTTTAAATGTTTTGAATGGACAATACTGCAGCTGCTGATTTTAAAATGCAAGAGCTCAAACCATGATTTCTTTATTTAAACCAGTTGTCTGTCCAGTCCTGCCAAAGTCATCTGACTTGAAGTGACAACTGCAAATGATTTAATAGTCATTTGGCTCTAAAAGTGTCTTCTCTACAGTGCAGCCTTCTAACATAGATGAAACAAATCCATGTGAACAATTAGTATTATTTGTGAATATTTCAATATAATTATACCCTTTAATTAACCAAATAGATTATAGCCAAAATACATCTCAAAATCTGTATACCTGCATATGAAATGTTGACTCACCTCATTGCGTATCATTTTTCTCAGATTATAAATTACAATAACTGTGTCTCAATTCATAAAAGTTTTGCCCACTTGTCACCTGACCTGTGTAAACTTTTTGACCCCCTAAAAAATGTTTTGGCTTCAGCAACTCCTGAAAATCAAACACAGCCAAAGGGACTGAACAGTGACTGCTGTGTTTCCTAGACAGGATTCTTTTTTGCCAGTTATATTAACAACTGCCAAAGTTGTTAAAGCCATTTTTAAAATGTATTTGTAATGTTTTCTTTATCAAGAGCATTCATGACCGATGAACAGACTCATGAACATCTGTCTTCTGTTCACTCTGTTAATACACTGGAAGACATGGACACACCGCTCAGCTCCAGTCCAACCAGAACCTCCAGCATGAGAAGAGTTGGTTAATGTGCCGATCAGCTCTGAGGTCACGGATGCCTCAGAGTGGGATGAGATGCTCACCAGAGATGCAGCTGAATATATTCTGTTGTTTATTTGTTTAATGAAAATATTTGCAGGAGAGCACCACACTTTGGGTATTATTGAAAACCAGATTTGTGCATTATTATATGAGTAATTATTTCTTTTAGGTGCCTAATATGTGCAAATAAAACACTTCAAGTATTCTAGAAAACTTTAACTGTCTTTGCCCTTGTTTTTTTTTTTTATGTATCAACTCAGTACCTCAGAACTTCTCCTTTCACTTTAAAGTTGTCTGCATCTTATGGCAGAAGGCCAAATAGTACTTTTATCATTTAGGAGCTAAATTTCCTTTCAGCTGTGACCTACTCGTGTGTGAAATGATCATGCATTCTTCTTGGTGGGCAAAATTAGAATGGCTAGATCCACAGTATCGCAGCACCTGAGTAATTTCCACTTTAAAAGGTTCATCCTGCAGCTGTATTGCTCTTAAGAGTGTGGAGGGGTAGCCTGCCAGTGACTGATAGAACTTCTAATGCCCCTCAGGCCAAGATCACTTTTATGTTATTATCTCTCTCTGAAAATTTCAGAAGTTATACGATTTTAAAGTAGCTCCAAGGTACTACTAATGGGTGCTATTAATAAGCAGATGTTAGCGGCATGTGGACGTTGAATGAATGTGCAAATGAGCGCTCACATAGAAGTCATGGAAGAGCAGCACACGTTTAACATTTGCTGTGTGTATTTCAAGGCTCATTTATAAAAGAAAATTTAAAAATAAATTTTATCTGAAAGAAATTTTATCTGCCGTTATTTATACAAGATTTATATTTTTAGCTCTACGTTGCTGTTAAAGTAAGGGGAACTTTGTTCCTCATTGCAGATAAATAAACTCTTGCATATATTTTAAGTGCCTAATTTTAACACATTATAACTTTGAAACAATGATGAAAGCATTACGTAAACCTCTCCAATTTAAAATTTTTCAAACTTCAAACATCATAGATTATACAGCTTGGAGCAGCAAAAGTTTGACTAGCATTCTGACCCTGACCTGATGCTTACAAAGCAGAGCGCCAAGCGGATGAAGCTGAGGCTGCAGTCTGTCTAATCTGCTTCCAGCCTATTTTCTTCACAGCTGTCTCATATGCTCGTGCAGTATTATGATTTTCATTAATAGACTACCTGCCACGTGAAAATGCCATCAGCTGCATTAAACACGGCCGCTGTTGGCAACGTGCAGCCTCTAAAGGTCTGCTAATATCATTTCCAGTGGTGATGGAATGCCGTGTCACCGCGTAATGTGCAAGAGTAAAGATTTGCTGTCCTGTTTTAGCCACTTTATTAAGAGAATGGATTGTGAAAATGTGTTATTATCAAAGATGAAAAACATCAAATGACAAGTGAAACTGAGGGACTCGTAGCATCACTTTGGAGATACTGATTTATCTTTTGAAACACAGTGTGATTACCTGAATAAGTCTTTCATAGCCTCATTGTGCTGGGTATTCATTATTATGTATGTACTGTATATGACAACAGTGGCTAGGATGATAAATTCATCTTGTATAAGTGTGCATTCCTTCAGCTGCCTCTCACCATTCTTCCCAACACGTTAAACAACCAGTCTTATGGGAGTGTATATATACTGTTTGTTTGGGTGCATGGGAATGTGTGTATGTGTGTGTATGAGAGAGTGTGTGAGAGAGAGACCATACTTACCCTGTTATGACAGTTTGTAATATTTCGCAGTAATGGTCAGTCAAGGTCTAAATATGCCAGAGGTCAAATTCTGGGAAGCTGAACGGTGCAGAGTTAGAAAATTGGCTCCAGCCTCTTTAGAGAAGACCTTTTTATGTGTAAGGTGACCTTGTCCATTCCTGAAATTGTGCAGGAGCTGACCACCGCCAGATCACAATGTCTGGTCACTGTGAGCCTGTTGGGAGTTGCAGTATTGATCCAGAGTGAAATTAATTCAGCACTGATTTGTTTGTCTATATTAAATTTAAGAGTAGATTGATGGAGCCTTTTCTGAACATATGAATCGGACCATCAACATGGGAAACAAGAAATGACTTGAACTCGTTGGTTGTAACTATTTTCACTGGTGGTTCAGTGTGTTAACTCATGCTGAAAACATCAGTCTGCATGACAGTTTTTATGTCAGGTTTGTACTTTGGATAAATATATTTGACTTGTGTTCAGTTGACATAGTTAACCATGTAATATAAATAACATGGTGCTTGTGGAATATATGGCTGCAGTTTGTGTGCATTTTTATATAAATATTACCAGCTACAGTTTCATTTCTAGCTGTCAATTGCATTGATGACAGTAAAACATAATAAAGAATATCCCATGAAATACCATAAATTACTGTTTAAAGTGTTGTAAGTCATCTTAAGAGATATGGAGATATTGCAATAGAACAGAACAATGGACTGTATCTATTGGCCAGCTAGATTTCAAGGTAGCACTTTACAATACAACTGGTGACTAAAGATGTAATTCCCCTAGAATTACTTACCAGATACAAATACTTATCAGAAGGTGCACTAGAATAAGGTTTTACAGGAAAGAAGGAATAATTATACTGTAATTTTAAATACTGCATAATGTAAAGCATCTTACAGGAAAGCAGACAGAAGTTATAATGGAAGTAATATTATGTAGTGTGTTAGTAATTATAAGTAGCACATAACTTTCAGGTGATTTAGTGGAAAGAAGACTCGATCTTACACTGTAAATACGCTGTACTTTCAGGGGTGCGAGCCATATTATGAACAGCTTAACTTTGCCTTTTCACGTTTTTATGCATTTTGTTGGTGTGCATCATGGATGTTCCACAACCATTCAGTTCTTCTCTGTGAAAGCTTGAATTATTATTCGTTTTTCAAGTGTACCTTGTGGTAAATATGGATTTGTATGTAAATATAATTACATTGTAACATCAGTTGAATTGCATTGAAATTTTATTTTATTCTAGTGGAATCACACCCTTAGGCATAGGCTGTGCTATAAAGTGCTACAGATACAAACTTGACCTTTTACAGCCTCACACGAATTGAAGTGAACATGGCACATGATCTGCTTGAGGAGACAGTCTAGGGGAATTGATCACTGCCAAAAGAGCGCTGTTCAGAAACAATTTAGGAAGTTATCAATCCAAATCTCAAGTTAGTTAGCACATGTAGGGAAAAAAAGAATCGGATGGTACAGAGCTGTCCGAGCTCAGATATGCCACTCAACATCAAAGATTAGTGTCATGGTCCTTGGTCCACACAGGACAGGTTAGTTGAAGTTAGCTTAACTTCAACTTAACTATTTGATTCTGGCTTATTTAATATTCTAAATTTTAGTTGGTTTTCCCAATTTTGGTTCTTATTGTTGTGTTCCTGTGTTGTGTGCTATTTGTATATTATGGTCTTAGTTTGGTCATTTAGTCTTTAGGTTTCTGTTTCCATGCCTCCCCTGTGTTCCACCTTTCAGGTTTAGTCACTCTTCTCATTTCCCCAGACAGCACTCATTTGGCATGGCACTGTCACTTGGTGTTTGCTCTCTCTGCGGTAGAGCATCACTTCCTGTTCCTGTGTTAATCACACAGTTGTGTTGTGTGCTGTATTCACTCACTGTGTCTTTAGGATTTCGCTAGCCTAGCTTAGCTCGTAGCCGACTCGCTAGCAGCATGGCCTCTTCACCTGTCCCTCCTGCTCATTGTGTCAGATGTTTAGTTACTCCTCGGCTTCCTTTAGCAGTAAAGATACTTGTAATAAATGTAGCCTATTTGCAGCTCTGGGGGCCAGGATCACTGACTTAGAGACTCGGCTTCTCACCCTTGAAAAACCCGTAGCTAGCCAGGCCCTGTAGCCGGTGCAGCCAAAGGTAGTGTAGGCCCCGCTAGCTGTTCCTCGGCAGACTGTCCCAAGCAGCCTGGAAAACAGGATAGCTGGGTGACGGTGAGGAGGAAACATAGTCTTAAACAGAAGCCCCAGGTACACCACCAACCTGTTCATGTGTCTAACCGCTTTTCCCCACTCGGTGACTCACCCGCCGGGGATCAAACGCTGGTAATTGGGGATTCTGTTCTGAGACATGTGAAGCTAGAGACACCAGCAACCACAGTCAATTGTCTTCCAGGGGCCAGAGCAGGTGACATCAAGGGAAATTTAAAACTGCTGTCTATGGGTAAACATAAATTCAGTAAAATTATCATTTATGTCGGCAGTAATGACACCCGGTTACATCAATTGGAGGTCACTAAAATCAATATTATATACAGTCGTGGCCAAAAGTTTTGAGAATGACACAAATATTAGTTTTCAAAAAGTTTGCTGCAAATCTGCTTTTAGATCTTTGTGTCAGTTGTTTCTGTGATGTACTGAAATACAATAACAAGCACTTCATACGTTTCAAAGGCTTTTATCGACAATTACATGACATTTATGCAAAGAGTCAGTATTTGCAGTGTTGGCTCTTCTTTTTCAGGACCTCTGCAAATCGACTGGGCATGCCCTCAATCAACTTCTGGGCCAAATCCTGACTGATAGCAACCCATTCTGTCATAATCACTTCTTGGAATTTGTCAGAATTAGTGGGTTTTTGTTTGTCCACCCGCCTCTTGAGGATTGACCACAAGTTCTCAATGGGATTAAGATCTGGGGAGTTTCCAGGCCATGGACCCAAAATTTCAACGTTTTGTTCCCCGAGCCACTTAGTTATCACCTTTGCCTTATGGCACGTGTTGGATTTTATCATCTTTCTCGCTGGTTC
>VVHJ01019568.1:2374-13360 GCA_015107715.1 Tylochromis polylepis
CCCCCCCCCTTGTAACGCTCTCAGGTGATGTGCTGATGGAGGGCTTGAGTACTTTGACTAAAAGAAGCCAACTCTGAACCACAGTGACAGCTGATGACAACAATGTTAGCCACCCCTTCTTAAAGGTGTTTTCTGCTTGAGCATTTTACTCCCCCTTGCCCACAGGGAGGGGGAAAAAAGAAATAAGAATGAAAAATGAAAAATGAAAAAAATCAAACAAATCTAAATTCTAAGTGGTCAGCAATGAGATCCTCTTATGCATTTTGATGGAAAAAATTGAATAACTAGAGTCCAGTGCACACATGAAATATTCAGTGCATTTTTTTAAACTTAAATATTTTCAGTCCTTATTTATTCATTTATAACATTACGGTGATTTAATGTTGTGTAACCCAAGCATACACAGTACCTGTCAGTGCAAGATTATGGTTTGCCCCACAGGTGACCTTCGACACATGGTCCACACGCTCCACAAAGCGGGGAACAACCGCATTTTCATTAGAACCGCTGCCAATTTGTCCATAATCATTTTGGCTGTAGGGTGAAAAGCATAAACACGTAATTAGGAATATAATTAATTACCTGCAGGCATCATCTTCTTTTATCACATTTTAAACTCCGTAGAACACAATTTCAAAGCATGGAAATATCGTACATCTTTCAATTTCTATAGGGTAAAAAAAAAATTAATGAAAGCATAGCAGCAAGCAGGTTCCACTGGGGACTGTGCAACATATGTGTTGCCTCCCATTTCTATGGATCCTCTTTGTGACAATAACAAGACACAGCCCTATCAGAAGTGAAACACCTCACTAACTAATTAGACTCTCAGGCTGCAGTCTGACAAAATAAAAAGAGAAAAGTGCTTGAAGGGAGACTTGCTCTCCTGCAATTTGCATCTGCCACTTTTTACTGCATCTGTTCCAAGTGCCATTCAACGCTCTCTTCCTCCTTTTGTTAGAAAGTGTTGAGCCCCAACTATTTAAGCTCACCTCCTACCTACCCGGAGCTTTGTTCCTGCTCCTTTGCAGACCAGTAATGAGCCAACCGCCACAAAACTGCTAGGAAATTAATGACTCATTACGGACGGGGCCTAGAACGCTCCACAGCCTCTTGCCTCTTTTCCCCCCGCTCCACCCACATGCCCGCATGTAATCCTCTGTCTCTCCCCCCTTTTTTCTCTCTTACCCTCATCCCTTCAACCCATACAGAAAGACCCCAACACCTCCCTATCAATTAGAGCCTATTACAGGGCTCCCATGCTAGCAGGGTAAAGAAAGACGGCCTTCACAGCTCAAGAGTGTGTGCAGGAGAGATTGGGAGAGTTGAATGAGGAGCCTTAAGGTGCTCCTTTCACACCCTTGCCCTTATCCATTATGCCAGTGTGTAAAGCCCCCTTGGAGAAACGTGTAGCCCCAAAAAGACTTGGGGATGAAAATAAGTCAAGGGAGGGATTCTTGGTCACACCTTTTCCCTTTTCCGTCTCCTTCAGTGTCAAATTATATCATAACTAGTCCTCAAGCAAAGCAACATGGTCACTGTGCTCCTCCTTTAAATGGAGTGTTAGGAAAAGATGGTGAGCTCTGAACGTATTAATCATACCATCTGTGTCTGTATTGATAGACAGACCAGCTGAGACAGATATTTAGCAGATGAAGCAAATGGCGAACAAGCACGTACACATGAAAATTCATGTGGTTATTGATTTCTTTTAGTTTCACTCTTTCTATCCTCCATTGCATTCCACTATGTAATAACTCCTTATTTATGGGATTGTTGGTCTTTGTTCAGAGGGACTAAAAAAAAAAGATTCTACTTCTCTAGCATTTTAGAATATCTTTTCTCTTTTTCTCCATGATAGAATATGTATCAGCTTTTCATTCAAGCATTCTGTGCTCACTGGTTTTTTTTTAAGCTAAGGTGCATTTCAAGGCAATCCCTCTGAGAGTGAATGGGTGAGATCACATGGGCTTGAGGTGGTTTAGAATGGCAAATCCTGCTGAAAGTGTCATTTCCAGTCGGAGACATCAATTTGGTGTGTGAAACAGGGGCCCAGGAGAGCCCGATAGCCTGCGAGATTCCTGAAAAGAGCAAAGGGGCCTGGGGATCAGCACATATACACCTGGATTAGACAGGAATTTCACAAAGCACCTCGAATACATGAAGGAAAAGTGTAAAAGGAGGAAGAGTGGAAGAAACACGATAGACAACTTGGGATAAAGTGCAGAGAGAATCTGAAAAGAAAGCCACTTATTTAATATCACTTCTACAGTATATGATGACCCTCTGTATTTTATACACTAAATTAATTTGATTATTTGTTCTACAGAAATTAGAGAAAAGCACATCTAGAAAAAACATTAATTTATTAGAAGAAGAAAATCCCAGATCAAACACAAACATGCGCTTCTAAAGCCAACTGAGTGAAAAGAGACAACTTCTTGTCCTTTTTGACTTTGACACTATTGTATACAATAATTGTTTATCATCATATGAAGAATACACAGAAAAAAGGAGTTGATCAATGACCTCCATCTGGGGACGACCGTCAAAGCTCATAAATATGTTTAATAGGGAGATATTAAAACATTGACATGCACAAATTAAACCTAAATTACTGGTAGCACTATTTCTGGCCAAACATTTCGGCAACTGTAAAGCAGTGCACATAGGCAGCAGTGTTATCTCTAATATAAAGCCTCAATTAGCTTAAGTGAGAGCAAAATGGCTGATAATTATTGCACCAGCTCATTAGACTTGTTCTGACACTAAAACCACTTAAATCACCACACAGACATAAACACCAGCGCAGAGGCAAACACACACATGCAGATGTTAGAGTTTATTCCCATCGTAATGAGGCAGATACAGTGCAGGTTGGGTTTTTACATGTTTAGTGGAAAAACTAAACACTTCAAACTTGACTTAATAGGGTCTCACCATTACATAAGCTAATTATAAATCAGTGCATGGATGGTAATTTTAATAAAACGATAATAAAAAAGGAAAAACAAATGGCAAAGGCGTGTCAGGGCGTGTGCTATTGTACACTTCAGGTTTAGTTACAGACATTTTTTTAACTTCATAAGCGAGTCCAAGCTAGAGCAAAAAGTTTTTAGTCTTGACAAATATAATGTAATAATTTAGAAGTCAAAAACAAAGTCACTCAACTTAAAAGACACAAAGACATATTATGAAAATATGATCTATAAAATAGCAATGAACACAAAAGCAAGGTATTTGCTGTACCAGCAATAGATCTTGGCTAATAATGATGCAGGTTCCTATAGAATAAAATCCTTGGGGCCAGTCATGAAAGTTTAAGATTCAATGCGGTAAAATACAATGTGCTGTAAAATATTAATGTGTGTGGTAAAATTACGCTAGGGGTAATATTTTAGATTGCCTCTGTCTGTAAAAAAGACGTATCTGTATTTATTTACAAGCAGGGATAGTGGATGGGGGGCTTTGTTTGAAGCCATGTTTATGAATATTGACTCTGGCTCCTTGGTAAGTGGCTATAAATCTGCGAGAGGATCTTTGTAAAGTTCCCTTGGAGGACATAACTTCAGGTCTAACCATCTCCTTCCTTCACTTGACTTTTAAACATTTGGATATAGCCTGGCCAACTACATTTAGAGCTCCTTATAAATTATGAAAGCTTCCACTTTGATAGTCCAAGTGCTAACCAATCAAAGCTGATAAATTGCGGCAACAGATTTATCTAGGACAGAAACACAGGTGCGTTTGGCCCTTGATCTGGAGTGTTTATGAGTTTGGGAATAAAAAAAAAAAAAAAATGGATCTCTGCATAACTAGCTATGTTCCAAACACTGACTTAGATGCCTTTAAAGCTTTAAGATTCCCACCATCTACCCACACTTCCTGAAATGTACTTACGCCAGATACTGACAAGTATGCATGTATCATCTGACTTTACAGCCAGTTCTTTCAGTGCTAGTCTCTGATGAAAAGTGTGAACAACTTGAAGAGCATGACCTGTGCTGATAGGAGGAGCATTACTCGTCTGATCAAAAAGATCATACAAGTAAAGATCATACATCACGTTGCTCATATCACCCGAGGCTATTGAGACCAGCTGGAAAAGTTCTATAGGTCCGCACTGTAAGAACCTTTTGCGAATGACTCATTTACACCTTTTTTCTTCTTCATCCCATGTTTGACATGTTTATCTATTTATTTTCTTTCAAAGTTCCAAAGTTCAGATCACAGAGGTGATTGCATTAGCAATACTGCAGCCTCTGTAGCGGGCCTGAAGATGATGGACACAGAGGTCTGTATCCTCCGGCTACCATGATTACATAGGAGCAAGGATTAAGAGAACTGATTTCTTTCCCGGTTGAGTTCAAAGGGCTCAATCAAAGTGTTTCACTGTTGAACCCCTGCCCCTTGCTTTCGATGCATAATTAACTGACAAGTGGTGATAAGGTTAAGCCTAGCAAAAAAAACAATTTTTGCTTTTATTCTGCCAGGTGATGAATGCAACAACAGTTGATGTCACTATGCACTAAATAATGACTGTAAAGCTTCATTGATTCAACCATCTAATTCAAAGAAAACAGCTTCCTCCTGCATTAAATTGGAGAAAGCTGACATCCCTCTATTAAAGCCCCATTTTTCTCTGTCATTCGCCTCCATTTCTTTCTCCACTTTTTTCTCCTCCATTTCCATTTCTTTCTCACTTTGTGCCTCCTGCTTCCACAAGGCTTATCCTCAAGGCCTATCCGTTTATGTAGAACCTCAACTATCTCTCTCTTGCCATTCTGTCCCTGACGCTAGCTGACACTAGGTATCAGTTCACACCCTGAACACACAAAGAGAGGTGCTAAACAAGGACTTCAGGACATGTCACAGCACACTTAAAGGGCTTCACAGTAATACAGGAGTCCACATGTGACACAGTGAACACAACACATTCACTCAAGAGAATGCAGCACAATGCACACAAGCTACATGTTTATTTTGTTTAAGCATAAAACAGTGGTGTATTTAATTAATTACAGTGTATGACCTAAAAATTGATCATACGTAAGAGAAACAAAATGTCTGAGTTTTAAACACAATTAGAAACATGTGGCTGAGCAAATCTGCATTATTAACGTTCCTTTATTTTAGTGAATAACATTTAAATTCTGTATCT
The DNA here is from genome assembly GCA_015107715.1 of Tylochromis polylepis. Taxonomy (NCBI): domain Eukaryota; kingdom Metazoa; phylum Chordata; class Actinopteri; order Cichliformes; family Cichlidae; genus Tylochromis; species Tylochromis polylepis. The sequence continues at coordinate 7,536 of VVHJ01019568.1, forward strand.
TGGACATAATGATCATAATTATAAGCCTCTGTTGCTACTTGTTCTTTTTTTTCCAGGAGACCACGTGTTTGCAGTTATGTAAGATATAGTGTGCTTCTGAGATCTAATGAAATTAGGCGATGTGCAGTGCCTAATCAGTCTTGATTACCTGTTGAATGTTACAAACAAGCATCCCCCTGGCTCTTGAAGATATAAGGGTTGAGGTGTACTAATTAAAAGTGAAGCAGAAATGACACACAAGCAGCGGAAGGATATAAAATTGGTAAGGAATATGATACAAAATGTCCCATCACCTAAACAGACAACCCTCTTCTATTTCTTTCATACGTTTTTAAGATTAAGATTCTTTAGTTTCACACCTGATGAGTAAAGTGGTGGGTTTCATTGAATGTCCAACCCACAAGAAAAGCAATCAATTCTGATTTTTATCATATTCAATACAAGCCGTACCTACCCTGAGAGCTGAACACACCCCAAGATACTGTAGAGGATGTTTACACTGAAGAACCCAAAAGGTTGATGTTCAGGTTGCAATCCAAACGCTTTTGGGTACATTTCTAATCACATGAAAAGATTCCCCCATCTATAAAAAAAAGAAAAAAAGAAAAAAAAAAGCCTAAAGCTTAAAAGCTTTCTAGGCATGAACCACTTTTTTCCTAAAGTTAGTGCAGTCACCCAGTGTATATTTTTTTTCCTCCTCTCACTTCCTGTTTTGTGACTGAAAATAATGTGGAGCCCACACCACTTTAAGCCAGTATTTACAGTTACGATCTGCCTGTTGTTTTCCAATGAGCCGAGCAGTGCTTTGCCTTTTTTTTTTTTTTTTTAAATTCATTTAGCTGTAAGGCAGTGTGTGATAAGACAGAACGAAGACTTCCCTCATAACGAGGCGCATGCCAAGTCTGACATAATCCAATCTGGTCCATTTTCATCTGCTTTTGTCTTGTGTTTTTTGCTTCTCTTTTGGACTTTCCTTTGGTTCCAACTATGGCTCAAAAACCTGAAATGACACAATTCGGTCGCACTTGTATGGTGGTAAGGCTGCAATCCAAACGGCTTTTCTGCAGAAAAATCCTTGAAGACCCACACACATTTAAATCTGGCCCTGGGGGCAACAGGCTCTAAACCACTGAGATAAAAAAAACATCCAGGCCAGAAAGCAAAAATATATATTTTAAGGAAGGGCTTACCATAGCAACAAAAAGGCATGTCAAACTTGTGGAAAGGAGGCATTCTGACTGAGGAGTAAACACAGACCAGTGTGCCCGTAGGAAAGCCTAGGCAAAGCTCTTCGCATATCAAAAGGCCCAGCCTCACACATGTATGCAGCAGAAAGAAAGACAATGGCGGTAATAACACGGGATGCGTTAGGGTCCGGAAAAGACGGTTAAACGGTCATTTGTGTGAAGAGGCATAACGGGGCCTAATAGAGACTGTGCAGTAGGCAGAGTCTTGCAGAAAGAGACAAACAGTGTGTACTTAAAAACAGTATTTAACCTCTACGAGAAGCATTCCCTCTGTTCGATTAATCTGCAACGAGTGGAAAACATCTACTTATGCGCCAGTTATCACCCTAATCTGGATTTTCGGATTATTTTCAAAGCCTTAACTAATAGATTAAATAGATTAATTTCCAACCAATTAATACTCATTCACCAGACAATTTATTAGGTATAACCTGCAAGTAATTCTTCGTGGCACAGATTCAACAAGTTGCTGAAAACATTCCTCAGAGATTTTGGTCCACATTGACATCACAGTGTCACACTGCTGCTGAAAATCTCCCACTCCACCACATCCTAAAGATGCTCTATTGGACTGAGATCTGCAGACTGTGGAGGCCATTTAAGTACAGTACAAATTCTTACCCTACCATCCAAATGTTACAGCAAAAATTGAGACTCATCAGACCAGGCAACATTTTCCAATCTTCTATTGTCCATTTTTGGTGAGCCTGTGCAAATTGTCGCCTCAGTTTTCTGTTCTCAGTTGACAGAAGAGGAACTTGGTGAAGTCTTCTGCTGCTGTAGCCCGTTTGCTTCAAGGCTCAACGTGTTATGCGTTCAGAGATGTAATTTGAGTTACTCTTGCCTTCCTATCAGCTTGGACATTCTCCTCTAACCTCTGGCACTGACACGGTTGATATTTTCTCGCTGGATATGTTCTCTTTTTTGGACCACTCTCTATAAAGCTTAGAAATGGTTGGGCAGGAAAACCGCAGTAAATCAGAAGCTTTAGAAATAGTCAGACTAGCCCATCTGGCACTATGCCATATTCAAAGTCACTTAAATCACCTTTCTTCCTCCTTCTGAGTCTTTCATTAATTGGCCAAAAATCCTATATCACAAATCACAAGAAAAAAAAATGTCACTAATATTATACTGATAAGGTCATCCACTCCCTGCCAGGATTTTGTCCTGGCAGTAGAGCCACTGGTAAGAGCAGTGCAATGAGACAAAACCCAGACACAGACACAGAAGGCGTTCAATTGAGTCAGTTACCTCAAAAGTAAATCTTTTTGCTGAAAATGTAATTTCATTTTTTACACAGCCAACTCAATTTTTATTCAGGTTACTAACTTGTCTGAACAACTTTAAGGTATTAGGTAAAAACTATGAAAAGAGGGAAACAGGGTTTATAGATCTGGCTAACCAGCTGGGTAATAATCCAAAAATTGAAAGTACAAATCGGCATTCATTCGTATTTGACTGAGTCAGGTTTATGCAAATAATCTTATGTCGATATTTTAATAATTTCCTGTCCCTTTCTCCAAAAACAGTCCAAAAAAAAGTCATAATTAAAACAAGTGAATTAATCTGCAATTATTAAATACCCATGGTGAGTTTAGGTAAATTAGCACTGGAATACAAAATGCCTAAATTCAAAATAAACTATAAATTCCTAAAGGAATAAATGCTAAAACCTTCAAATGAGTTAGTATTTTAAACTGCTTCCCTCATTTCAAACTTACTCAGTTTTTTTTTTAACTCAATTTTTATTATAATTTTCCAACCTTACAACTTATACTTGTCAATGTTCATAAGTTGAACAGATACAAGAACAGGGACAGCAATGTAGAAGTACAAGTTAAAATAAAATAAATTAAAATAAAATAAAATAAAAAGAAAACTTCACATAATATTAAATAAGATGTGACAATCTTAGTGGCAATAAATAAACAAAGTGAAGCAAACCTATGCTAGATTATTGAAACAATAAAGCATGTATGGGTCACCAACGCTCACTGAACAATTCTCTTTGAATCCGCAGAGTATATGTTATTTCCTCCATCTGATAAATCTCTCTTACTTTATCAGTCCACATATTATATGAAGGTGGGTCATGATTTAACCATTTAATGGTGATACACTTTAGTGCTGCTGTAAGCAAGATTCTTAAGAGATACTTTTTATTGTTTCCTGTAAAACCATTTGGTAGTACTCCTAAAATGACTAACTGTTGGTCCTTTGTTATTGGTTGTTGGAAAACTGTATTGAGAGCTTTAAATATGTCATTCCAAAATGAGCAAATTTTTGGGCATGACCAGAATATGTGTGCATGGGTTCCTAAGTGAGTACCACAATTTCGCCAACAAGTATCAGGAGTTGTAGGGTTCATTTTAGCCATTATCTCCGGGGTTCTAAAATATCTTATGACCACCTTCCATTTAAATTCTCTCCACAGCCCAGAATTAGTCACAAGATGGGCTTCACCGAACACCTCTTCCCAAGTCTCCTCTGAGATTTGAGTGCCAATCTCAGCCTCCCACCTCGCCTTAACATTCAAAGTTGCACTTGTATTAAAACTCATGAATGCATTATAAAAATTACTAATCAATTTTGGGGAGGAATTACTTTGATATGCTTTTAGAAATATTTCCTCAATGGGTGAGGGCTCCAAAACTTGCCTCCATTCTTTATGTTTTGTCAAAAAACTTCTTAGCTGCAAAAATCTAAAGAAGTCCGAAGAAGGAAGCTGAAACCGACCTCTCAGCTGTTCAAATGAACTCAGGTGCCCGTTCTTCACAACATGACAAAGTTTATGAAGCCCATTATTTGACCATATTTTGAAGCCAGTGTCTTCCACGATAGGAGCAAAACCCTGCAGGGAGGAAAGGCTTGATAAAATTGAGATTTCTTTTGGAAGGCCAAATGTTTGTTTGATTCTGCGCCAAATCTTTAGTGTAACCCTTGTCCATTCCCCCATATGCACATTTTTAAGTGAAGTGTTAGAAAAAAGCAGGGATTCCAATGGTCTTCCGCATATTGTCTTCTCAATGTTTAGCCATTGAGTTTCAGACAGATCCCGTATCCATATGGTCAGGGGTCTCATCTGAGCTGCCCAAAAATAATATTTCAGATTTGGGACAGCTAATCCCCCCTGCAGTTTTGACAATTTTAATGTTTGAAACTTGATCCTTGGGCGTTTGCCTTGCCATATGAATTTGGAAAAAAGTTTATCTAAATTATCAAATGTAGAGTTGGGAATGTTTATAGGCAGCATCTGAAAAAGGTATAAAAGTCTTGGTAATACATTCATACGTATACTCTCGATCCGACCCAGGAGAGACAGAGGTAGGACTGTCCATCGCTCTAGATCTTTTTTTATTTTTGTAACTATAACTTCATAATTTACTTTAAACAAGTCTGATAATAAGTGAGGAATTTGGATTCCCAAATACTTGATACCTTCGCTTGGCCATTTAAAACCACTTTGATCCTTGAATGTTTGTGAAATATTTCCTCCTATATCCATTGCCAATGTTTTGTCAATATTAACTTTATACCCAGAAAGGTAACCGTATTTGCCGATAATTTCTTTCAAATGAGGTACACTAACTGCAGGATTTGAAATGTATAGAAGTATGTCATCTGCATATATGGACAATTTATGCTGTTCTCCATTAATTGTAAGGCCCTGAATGTCATGTGCATCTCTAATCAACTGCGCCAGAGGCTCAATACTTATATCGAACAGCAGGGGCGACAGTGAGCATCCCTGTCTACATCCACGTTCCAGAGGAAATCTGGTTGACATTGTTCCATTTACCCGCACAGCCGCCATTGGGTTAGAGTAAAGCATCTGTGTCCATTTAATGAAGTTTGGTCCAAATTTAAATCTTTCAAGTGTATGGCCCAGGTACTGCCAGGAAACTCTGTCAAATGCTTTTTGCGCGTCCAAAGACAGAATCATTGTTTCTTCTTGTTTGGTCTTGTACAAAGACATTAAGTTCAACAATCTACGAACATTGTCCCCATAGTGCCTTCCTGTGATGAAACCCGTTTGATCTGGATTTATAACATGTGTGATAATTTGACTAACTCTTTTGGCTAAGGTTGTGGTGAGAATGCGCAAATCAGTATTGAGTAATGAAATTGGCCTGTATGATTGACAATTTGTGGGGTCCTTGCCCTCTTTATGAATTACAGCAATTGTAGCATCATTCCAGGAGGGCGCCATAGTCCCGGTCTGCAGAGCGCAGTGGTAAGCTTTTAGTAATAAGGGGGCAACTTTTTCCTTAAACTTTTTATAAAATTCATTAATAAAACCATCAGGGCCAGGGCTTTTTTTTAGCTTTAAGGTTTGAAATCACCTGTAGAATTTCTTGTTCCTGAATTGGTTCATCTAACTCTTTTGCTACAGATTCCAGTAGTGTTTTTAGATTGATCTTTTCTAAGAAATCAGACATTGTATTGTCATCCTTACATGTATCTGAATTTTTATATAATGACTCGAAAAAATTGTCAAAGCAATTTGGAATTTGGTTTGGTTTAGTAATTAGGGTTTGATTCGATCTCAACTTTTGGACCATATTACAAGATTGC
>VVHJ01019572.1:2410-24660 GCA_015107715.1 Tylochromis polylepis
TAGCCCCCCACCCCCACCCCCACCCGAAAGAGCAACAATCTTTCTAACCACTTTCCCCTTTTAAAGCCAGCACCGTTTGTTTGTTTGTTTGTTTCAATTCATCCACCCTCTCCATATTTCGTGTCAACCAGCTGCTCCTGCCAGGCACAGGCTGATTCACTAGTGACAGAAGACCGAAAAAAGACTGACGCAGGCAGAACTCATGAGACCCGCAGGGAAAGCCCTTGTTAACTCTAATTACTCCCACTTCGCCAGAGTTCAAATTCATTTAATCCACGCTGCACCGTGGGCACATTAGGCCAATTAAAGCACTGTTCACTTGCCCCGGTGCACCGTGGCTGAGGTGTCTTCGTTTGCTTGCTAACTATTTGTCTCTGTGTGCACACGGAGGACCTTCTTTTTCTCTTTTATACGAAGAATGAGGAAAAATGAATTTGTCACTACACTTCCAGGCAAAAAGGCCTAACCTGGACCACAGCAAGGCTTTCAGAGTGCACTAAGGCCTGCTGCCAATCCTCTTATATTGTGCCTCACTGAAAATGGATTAGTGAGTAACACTGGCCCGGGTCACTTTGGAGGGATTTGATTGAATGGGCCTGTAGCTGACACTGACCACCTATACTAACATACCAAATCATTTCCCCTTTAAAATATCACAAAAACAAAGAGTTGTAGTGTTTGGAGGAGGACAATTGCGCTTTATTTTTTTTTTATTTATTTTTTTGGGGGGGAAGGAGGAGGGCAGGATTTTTTTAAAAAAATCTCGATCTGGAATACATCTGTTTTTCTTTTCACATATACACGCTAAAGAAAGAAAAAAAGACACGAGTGGGTTTACGTCCTTTTTTAATAGATATGTTGCCTGTGAACAGAGCTGTTTGTGGAAACGCGCAGGAGCCTTCAGAGACGCTGACTGCAGGACGTAAGTAGCTCTCCAGGGTGCTAAAGTTGTCTCCACACCCGCATCCAGGCGCTTTTCGTGACACTTTCAGCCTGTAATCCCGACACGATGACCGGGCTGTTTCTTCACCAGAGCGACACCGGGGCGAACAGGTAAAGGATTCGGGGATGGTTAGTTGGCGAGTGTGTGTGGAGATAGAAACAAAGAAAAAAGAAAAGAAAGAAAGCAGATCTGAGTGGGTATCTGTAAGACTGTCTCATCGGACCCTGGAGCTGTCCTGATGCCGTTACAGACATGTGGCGAGTGCTTCAGTTGTGCTTAAACATCTGTGAACGTTCAAATAATACTGGGCAAAATGGAGACTTGTGTCTGTACCCCGGTTTGCAAGTGTCAGTGGTCTGACTGGTAACTGATAGTGAACGCAAGGCTTCACTATCGTGGCCATCGTGGGAGGACAATGCAACATATTGCTCCAAATTTCAGAGGCCCGCTGTGGGAGTCCAGCCATCCGTGTGTGCCCATAATTAAAAACAGACACACCTTACCGGCTCTGCCCTTTTATAACTTTCTGTTATGGGTCCTGCTGGGAGTGCTGACGTTCCCTTGCTGCGTCCGCTGTTTGATATTCAAAGTGGGGGTCCTGGGGCCCTGGAACTGCGACCCTGTTTTTTACAAGGCCCTGCCTGCTGCGGCGGCCAGGCTCGCCGTGAGCAGGATAAACGGGGACGCCGCTCTGGATCTGGGCCTGAAAATGGACTTCACCATCCTCCAGGAGCCGTGCGAAACCTCCAAAGCGCTCACGGCGTATATTTACTACGAGGGCATGGCAGACGGACTCGTTGGCCCCACCAACCCCGGATACTGTGTCGCAGCTTCTCTGCTCGCCAGAAACTGGGACAAGGCTCTCTTCTCACACGGCTGTGTCGCCTATGAGCTGGAGAGCGCCACGGCATACCCAACTTTTACCAGGACAGTGCCGTTTCCCACCGACGTGTTGTTCGTAGTGTTGAAACACTTCAGGTGGGCCAGCGTCTTGGTGGTGTCATCCAATGAGGACATCTGGATAGACACGGCTGTGAGGGTTGCTTCTGCTCTCAGGAGCAAGGGGCTTCCCGTTAGACTCGTCGGGCCTATGGGCGTAAATGAGACGGAGGTGGAGAGCACGATGAGGAAGATCCAGGACGCAGGAGGTGTCAGGGGTGAGTGTGTGAGGAAAACAGTGCCCCAAAGATGATTATATGCAGTCTATGGAGGGACAGGAGAAAAGCCCCCGAGGTACAATCTGTGCTGTGTTAAAGTTGTGAAATTAGGGTATGGTTCTAATGCGCAAAGGCTCTGCTATTTTGGCCATGCATTTATATTTAATATATAAAATCATCAGTAAAACACAGCAGTGTAAATAGGTAGCATACCCTTCTCTTTCTCTGGTAATGGACCTTTATCTGTTTTCTTCCTCTTACTGCCAATATTCTTACTCAAAGAGGGAATTTTTCTAAGAAAAGGAATTTCGTGTGCTCAGTTCAGTCAAATGAGGTCTCAAAATAACAGTGGCCACTGATTTATTTATGTATTTATTTTCAGTTCAATTTTATTATTAAATCACAACAGCAGTCACCTCAGGGCACTTTATATTGTAAGACAAAGGCCCTACAATAATACAGAGAAAACAATCAAACAACCGTCTCAGTACACAGTACTGTAACAAAACACTGGGATCAGACAGGCAGGAAAGCAACCTGCAGAATAGCAAATACCAAACCAATAGATCATCCAATCAGAGTATTCTCACATCCCAGCTGTACTCCATCACCTGAGCAGGATGCCATTTTGATAGCTCAGGTTTGACCTTGTGCTTAGCTTTTATATTAATAAATTATACAGTCATGTTAGTTCACATGACTGTATAATTTATTTTCATTGACTTAAAATGAGCAACAGGCTTTTTTGTTATCCTTTTGTTGTCTGGTGATGGGTTCACCAGAGAGTTGACTAGAAAAGAAGTGACAGATAGGAAGATGCTGCAAAGGTTTCAGACATTTCCTCTTAAATTTCTGGCACATTTACTACAGTTAAGATATTTCACATTTTCTCCATTCAATAAAACATTAAGTAAGATGCTTTTCCCAACACTGCATTTGTTCATAATGGTCCTGTTAGTGCACCACATATATCCATAAGGAATTTGTAATGCTTTGTTTCTTTGCTTTTTATTTCAGTCATCGTTATGTGCATGCACTCGGTCTTGGTTGGAGGTGAGCAGCAGGCTACTTTCCTCCTTAAGGCACACAAGATGGGTCTGACTTCAGGGAAGTATGTGTTTGTGCCCTACGACGCTCTGCTCTACAGCGTGCCCTACACCAATGTCTCCTACCTCCCTCTGCAAAACAGCAGCAGGCTGAGAGAGGCCTACGACGCCGTGCTCACTATCACAGTGGCCTCTGAGCCGCTGTCCTTCAACGAGGCGTTTGCCGCGGCCAAGAGGACCAAGGAAGTGACGCTGCCCGTAGGAAGCCAATTCAACTTTTGCACTCACACTGTCCTCTTTTTTTGTTATTCCATCACACGTTGTTGCATTAGACAGTTAATTATGTTTCCTGTTCCTCAGCATGCATATTATAGAAAAGCATCATCACATGCTTTTAATAATGATATATCATTTTGTATATTAATTATAAAATATCCCTTTTAACTGTTGTAAATGACTTAAATACGATGCTTGTCATGTTTTCTGTTACAACCCTGCTAAGCCTTTGTTTGAACCTGCAGGTTCACCCGCTGTTTGGGACCATCTATAACAGCATCTACCTGCTGGCCAAGTCCATCCACAATGTCAGGAAAGCAGGCATGCGGCTGTCAGGCTCGAACTTGGCCTACTTCAAGCGGAACATCACTTTTAATGGCTTCAACCAGGAGGTCAAAGTGGACACCTCTGGGAATGTTAAGACCAACTACATCGTCCTGGACTCTGACAACAGGGGCAGCAAGCTATACCAGACCTATGTAGTAGACCTAACGTCAGGGGCACTCCGTTTTGCAGGGAGGTCCATAAATTTCCCCGGAGGGTCCCCTCCTCCCTCTGACTCCAGCTGCTGGTTTGACCAGGGCACCATCTGCACAGGAGGTATGAGGCTCTGGTGTGTTTGTGTGATGGGGTGCGTGTTTACCCAAGTCTACATTTTGCCATTTATCCATCAGTCTAATGTATACCACTATGGTCCTTAGGTGTGGAGGTCACCTACATCATAATAGCATTAGCAGTCATCTTCTCCCTGGCTGTAGCAGGGCTCACCATAACTCTCTATATCAGGTAAATATGCAAAGTCTTCTTTTTTTTCAACAAAGCCTCCCGCTTCCAAGCTTATATTCAGAGATTTGAAGTAGAGTGATCTATACCATGTGGTATGATGTGGGCAATAACTAATATCAGCTTCAGAATCACAAATAATTATGCCTCTTTGCTTCAGAAGACATCTCTCATGTATAAAAGCTTAACAATGAGAAATGTACTTTTAACTTAGAGCTGGTCTCTGGATTAAAGGCAGTCAGACACACCAGAAGAATCTGATAGAAGAACTATGGGCATCCTCCTTTTTTAGATAAATGGTGAAATTTTGGGTTTGACTCTAGCTACCACAATATGGATAGCAGCTGGTGTGAGCAAAAGAGGTTTAAAAAAAGAGATAAATCTCTAAAACTGATTTCAAGTCACTATTATTATTAATTATTAACTCCTGACAGCAGTGAATATAAATTTATAGCAAAACAGAAGAAAAAAGTTGCGTTTTTTCCAGATGTAGACATTTGAGGGAGACATCACTACTTCCTCCTGTATCGCACTGTGGGTGTTCTGGGCTGCTTACCTTTTGTAAAATCACTTTGGCAGGCGGAGACTTCATCAGATCCAGCTGGTCAGAGGTCCCAATCGGATCCTCCTGACCTTAGAGGATCTCACTTTTATCAACCCTCAGCTTAGCAAAAAGGTAAGTCATCACTAAATTAGACTAAAGCACACCGTTCAATCATCTGTGTGTTTTCCACATCGTCACATTTAATGTCTGCCAAGCACAGCATGGCTCTCATTTCTAATAAACCTTTAAACGTTGTTTGATATCATGCAGAAAATCACTTTAGAAGATCTGAGCGAGTCCAGGAGTGCTCTGGAGGAGAAATCTGCAGACCCCTCACACTCTGTGAATAGCATGCAAACAGAAACTCATGAGACCACTAATGTAGCTGTATATGAGGTAAGCTGAGTTTACATCAAATATTCACTAAAGCTTCTTAACGTAAGCTGGTGAGTAAGTGAGGAAGGTAAGAGAGATCCTTGTGTAACATAAGCTAACGTCTGGGCCAGTGACTCAAGAAGCTTTATATACAAAAATAAGGTTGGCTAAATAATAACCCTTTATGACTGTATCAATGCAAAAGTTTAATTTCATATAATAATAATATCATGCTTTTCCATTTAGGGCGACTGGGTTTGGCTGAAGAAATTCGAAGAGGGCCACTTCAAGGAAGTAAAACAAAGCACCTCCAGGATTTTCATGAAGGTAGAGCAGCATGTCCGACATGATGTCACGTAACTGCATATAAATATGCCTCTGGAGGCACATTCTGCTTACCGTGTCTTCCTATTTTTACTTATTTTTATGACAATTTGTGGAAGTGAGTGATCTGAGAGCAAGTTAGGGTTAGGGTCAAGGGACTGCACGTCAATGTGAACTCTATTGTGGTCTCGGCCCTGTACGGGTATACAGAGAAATGAAATGTGATGCTCGACAGCGTACACAGAGAGCAAATAGCAAGACATTGTGCTCTGACACCACTATATATATATATACAATACAAAATACAGTATATACAAATATACAAAATATAAATGCAAAACACAATATGTTATCAAATGGTACAAATACAAATATAAACTATACAGTGTTATTGTCATGTGTCATTTTGAGACACAATATTCAGGTGATATGTGCTCTCCTGTGTGACCCAATGATGAATGAGAGAAAAAAAACTGAATGTGTAATTCCAGCAATTATTAAGACTGAAAAATGTGTATGATTGTTTGGTGACCTTAACAAACTGCAGCTACTTTTCTCAGATGAAGGACCTGAGAAACGAGAACGTAAATCCGTTTCTGGGCTTCTTTCTGGACTGCTCCATGTTTGCAATGGTGACCGAGCACTGCTCGAGGGGCAGTCTGCAGGACCTTCTGAGGAACGAAGACGTTAAACTAGACTGGATGTTCAAGTCCTCCCTCATGCTTGATCTCATCAAGGTGATCAAAAGAAAAGTCTTTTAGAAAAGCCCCGCTTGCAATTTTTTGAAGGGAAACAGAAAGAAAACTGCAAGAGTGTTATTCAGTGTTTTTAGTTGTTTCTTTATGATTGAACCAAAGTGTTATTTGCACTATCTTTCTAGGGTATGAAATATCTTCACCACAGGGACTTCCCCCATGGCAGGCTAAAATCTCGAAACTGTGTGGTAGACGGCCGTTTTGTCCTCAAGATTACCGACTATGGCTTCAATGAGCTGCTGGAGTCTCAGAAAGCTCCTTTAGAAGAGCCCCCAGCTGAAGGTACTGTTTTCTCTGCTGTGCTTTACACTCAGTATACTTTATTGAAACAATGCTAGAATACCAGTTCAATCTAAATGTTTCCTTTACTGTACTTAGATCTGTTTTGGACAGCACCAGAGATCTTACGTGACCTTGCGAATTCTCGCAAAGGGACATTTAAAGGAGACGTGTACGGTTTTTCTATCATCCTTCAAGAGGTGGTGGTGAGAGGGCCACCGTACTGTATGCTGGGACTGCCACCTGAAGGTGTGTATTCACTACGGAGTACTCAAAAAAACATTTATTTATTTATTTAGTAAGGATCAGCTGGAGATATCTGATTATAGTATAGATTTTATTACTGTTATTACAGAGTTTTGGTTTGGCTGCCACAAAAAGCTGTCTTTCCACTTCAAAGTCAGTTAACAGTGTGATGGTATAAGGATAAAAGTTATAATAGTTTTGTATTCTGCAATTTGTTTTTAATTCTGTTAAGTGTCAGTTAGTTTCCAGTTTTTCTTGTTTTAGTTTAATTTGTATTAGTGTCAGTGTTTGATTCGGTCTTTTTAAATTATTATTGTATGGAGGGCATGTGTCAGACTCGAGATTTTGGAAAATCTGCAGACGTTTTTGAAAGCATTTGACTCACAGTGTTGCAGACCCCCCATAGTCTAAATAAACAATCCCTCAAAGGTTTATCGGGGAAATTTAGATACAATTTTATCAAACTAACAAACACTATATTACCTCTATATATTTTTTTATTTTAGTTAGTTTTCCAGTTCACAAAACTGTTCCAATTATGTTTTAATTTTTATTTACATTTTTATTTAGTTGTATTATTTTTATTTCAGTTAATTAAAATGTGGGCAGCACATAGGATAGGTTAACTGGTAACTCTAAATTGCCCACAGGTGTGAATGTGGGTGTGAATGTGAGTACGAATGGTTGTCTGTGTCTATGTGTTAGCCCGACGACAGACGTGCGACCTGTCCAGGGTGTACCCTGCCTCTCACCCTAAGACAGCTGGGATAGGCTCCAGCCCACCCCCCTGCAACCCTAAAAAGGATAAGCGGAAGAGGATGGATGGATTAATTAAAATATTTGTTTCACAAACAGCTTTAGTTTTTAGTTTGGTTTTAGGCACCTATAATAACTTGGTATTTATTCATCCCGTGTTCTCCAGAGATCATCCGTAAGGTGAAAAAGCCTCCTCCCATGTGCCGTCCTACTGTGGCTCCAGACCAGGCTCCGCTTGAATGCATCCAGCTGATGAAGCAGTGCTGGAGCGAACAGCCCGAACGCAGACCGGCCTTTGATGAGATCTTTGACCGGGTTCGTTTTTGCAGACGGCCTCGTGGCCCTGTTTACATTCATCCCAACTATTTAAAGAGTTCTATACATATTTTTTTAATGTGATGCTGTACTTTTCCAATAGTTCAAGCTAATCAACAAGGGTAAAAAGACCAACATCATCGACTCCATGCTGAGGATGCTGGAGCAGTACAGCTCCAACCTCGAGGATCTCATCAGAGAGAGAACAGAGGAGCTGGAGGTGGAAAAGCAGAGAACGGAGAAGCTGCTGTCTGAGATGCTCCCACCGTGAGTCAACACTCTCACACAATCCTGCCAGCATGAAGTTTGGAAAATAAACATACCCCTACTCCATGATCATCTCATTCTTTCTTTTTTTTTTGTCTATTTCTGTCCAGTTCCGTGGCAGAGGCCCTGAAAACCGGTGCCACAGTGGAGCCAGAGTTCTTTGATCAGGTGACAATCTACTTCAGCGACATTGTGGGCTTCACCACCATCTCCTCGCTCAGTGATCCCATTGAGGTGGTCGACCTCCTCAATGACCTCTATTCACTATTCGATGCTGTGCTCTCTAACCACGATGTCTATAAGGTCAGGGAATAATATTGCCTGATAAACACCCAGTTTCAGAGGTTACTTGTTTTAAACTTTTGACTTCCACTTGATTTGCCCCTTCACTGAATAAACTTGTTGATTTTGTCCAGGTGGAGACCATCGGTGATGCTTACATGGTAGCATCAGGCCTGCCTAAGAGAAATGGCAATAAGCACGCTGCTGAGATCGCCAACATGTCTTTGAACATCCTCAGCTCAGTGGGGACCTTCCATATGCGACACATGCCGGACGTGCCCGTCAGGATACGAATAGGAATCCACTCAGGTGGGCGTTATAGTCTTTGGAGTCGTTATCAGCCAGACAAGCTGATCAGGCAGAATTCCCCTCTTCCAAAGCTGAATGTGGGTTGCTGAAAGAGATTTTAGAACAGGAATCCACATAGTCATATTTATTCATTTAGAAACAGTGTATGTTGGCTAGTGTGGTGCATCGAACAAGATAATACAACAGTTGAAAAAACATAACAAGACTATGACACAGGTAAATATACTGTGTAGTAAGTATAAGAGTTGCAGTCTTGGCAGTGGACTTTGCGGCGCTTTAGTCTTGATTCAGAGTTGATGGACAAGCATTAGTTCAGGCAGACCTAGCCCTACACCATAACCTTCCACACCAATCAGTGACCTCTGATTGCCTCAGCCTCTGATTTTCATTTTTAATCACTCACATATTTGTTGGTATTGATGCCTGCTCTGTTATGAGGTGGGAATCTTCATGCTTCTCTCCAAGAGAAGGATGGAAAACACCGCAGATACTAAAGTTTTCCTCATTGAAACCCTGGCTTTGAGCCTGTAGTTTAAATTAAAAACACCACTAGTAACGGACATTTATCCATGAATGAATGGAAGAATTGGACTTCTGTTGTGTATTTTGCAGGGCCCTGTGTTGCGGGTGTGGTGGGTCTGACTATGCCTCGGTATTGCCTTTTTGGAGACACCGTGAACACTGCCTCTCGTATGGAATCCACTGGCCTGCGTAAGTGGCCTTTTTGCTGCATTGCGGCATGTTTAGGTTGACTCTATTGTCTGTATATTGTCTTTACAAGAGCTATATCCTCTCCTTAGCTTATAGAATCCATGTAAATATGAGCACCGTGACGATCCTCCGCTCTCTTAATGAGGGTTATAAAATAGAAGTCCGAGGAAAGACAGAGCTAAAGGTAACACTTTGGGAAGCACTTACTTATCCACTAAAAGACCCACTGCACAGCTCTGAGGTGTTCTTTTTGTTGCAGGGTAAAGGTATTGAGGAGACATACTGGCTTGTGGGGAAAACCAACTTTACAAAGCCTTTGCCAAAACCACCAGAGATTAAACCAGGGTAAGAGACTGAGTCCACTTTTCATTCGCTCACTGCAATGTCACAATAGCTGAATTCAAAGGAAAGTAATGAAATGTGTGCACTTGTCACAATTTGCCATTGAAGTCAGAATCATGAGTCACTTGTAAACATCTTTTTTTTTCAGATATAATTTCAGAAATGTTGCTTTTCATTAGTGTGATGCACACATGTAACTTGTGTCCTGCCACTCATGCAAACTGCAACTATCCACATGTTACTTCAGGCAAGACAATCACGGGCTGAACCCTGAGGAGATAGCTGCATACAGGAAAAAGAAAGCAGAGAAAAAGGCTTGACCTTCTTAGCCCTTACACAGGAGGTATAGATCTGCATGCCAGCTGGTGTTGTGCTGTGGAAGTGCTACCGTGATGAGCTTGTGCGCATAAATTTCCCTTATAGATTTCTGGATCTCACAGATTGCTTGTGGCCTGGTAGTGCCACATTAATCTTTTGATCTTGTCATATCTTCTTAAGCAGATTGGGGAAAGCCCTCTTTGTTTAGTGAATTCGTTTTCATTGTGGCTGGCTGGTGTTTTTTGTTTTTTAATTTACTGTCTTTGTGGCAGCTCTCGTTGTGTTTTTGTGAATCCTAGAGCACTCTCTAAAATTAACAACTGCGTAAATTACAGCCATGATTTTAACACCTTACTCTGTGTCAACTAGGGACAACTGGCAAGAGATGGTGACAGAGGAGATCAAGACTCATTTCCGTAAGGCCAACAGGCAGGTGGACAAAAAGTTGTGAAGGTGAGGAAGAGAAGGAGAAATGTGGAGCAAGCAAAGCTAGAGGAGAGGAGAGGAGAAAGCATCAGGAGGAGTAAGCATCCATACAGACAGAGACAAAGAGCTGGGAGGGGCACGCAGAGGACAGAGAGCACCACCCAGCTTCTCACTGTGGCTTAATGCAGACTTCTTTAAGAGGATTGTCCATCGACCGGCTAATCTGCCTGCAGCCAGCGCAGCAGAACACGACGGTGCTAATGTAATGAGAGTTACCTGCCTACGTACCTGTTGCCAGAATCACAGGGAAGGTGCATCACTCCTCCATGATGGATGCACACGCTCGCTCCTCTCTGCACTCACCGGCCACTGCGTGGTCACCTATTACAGGGCAATCAGAAGCTCACGTGCTGGAAGATTTGAGTGCCCCAAACGCCTATTTCAAAATGAAATGTTATCTTTTTTTTCTGGTGATTTTGTCTGTTTATAGTTTGTTATAAAAGCTCATAATAGAGTTGCCGAGACTGTTACTTAGCTGTGGCTGAATTCTAAAACTCGTTAGCCATCCAAAGTTGGAGGCAAAAGCTGCTACTGTATGAAAATATCAAGATGAGAGAAAAAGAAGAGAGGTCGGTCTGTTTTTTTTTTCTACTGTCTTGAAGCACATGAGAAAGTACATTTAAGCCCATTTAAGCCTACATTTTTTTCTTGAAATATTTAACAAGTATAAATAAGGAAAAGTATGACTCATTTTCATTTCTGGTATGATGAGGGAAGTAGCCACTTCCTTTAATGAAACATTTTCCAATGTGCTCAGTGTCATTGTAATATCTGGTGTCAGCACTCAAAACTCTAGTTAAATGAATCCACCTTAATGTTTTGTTTCTGATGAAGTGCTCAGTAAGATAATACGAATAAGGTACATGTTAAAAATCAATAACAGACCCAGTGAAAAATTCTCAATGACGGGAGAAAAATATTATTATTACACTAGATTAAGATCTCTGACATTTTAACCCTGTAAAGCCTGAATAATGAAAAAAAATAAATAAATAAAACTGGAGAGATTATTGAACCTTCTGACGAATTAAAAGAAGAAGAAATTAAGTATCAGTTTGCATATATGAGTTTTAATTTGTATCATTTTTAATAATATGGCGTTTTTGTGCAATTTATTGCTCGTGGGCACACTGTATGAGTGTCGACTGTATACATCAGGTTTTACAAGGAAAAAAAAGTAATCACACTGACGATGTAGAGGTCTCAAAACTCTTACATGAAATGTTCAAAACTTTTTTTCAGTGTTTTGTTATGAGAACATGGTATGTTTTTATTCACATCAACCAAAATCCCAACCAAATTATTATTATTATTTGATTATTATCAACACACATGATTTTGTAATCGTGTGTCAAGTGTCACATGGTTTCATTAAAAGATAATGGTCTCACGTATGTAACTTATACACATATCCATGACAGTAAGGAGTAATACATGAACAGCACCACCTTCTGGTTCAAATTAAAATAACAAGTGAGTAAAGTAAGGCATATCATAGTATATATCAGTAAGCATATATATATATATATATATATATATATATATATATATAGTGCTTGTCACAGACATAAGAGCCAGAAAGCTCTGTACAAGAATTAAAACAGAAAATTTTCACAAAAAAATTTGAACGCTGAGCAGATTTGGTTTCGTTTGCTTAGTTTTTTAACCTCTTATTTACTTCTTTTTAGATTAAAAAAAAGTAATACAACAATGCAAGAAATGTCCCTGTATACTGTAGTTTCATTACGGATTGCAAGTATAAGGGAAAACCTTTAAAAACAAAGTAAAAAACTGAAATAGTTACAAAATGTTGTCATTTAGTAGAAACATACGTATTTTTGATGCATGTTTTTGGATTCAGCCCTAAGTATGAAGTGATTTTATATTCAACTGCTGAACAATGAAACACATTTTAGCCGATTATGAATTTTGCAAATTCTCCCACTGATCACGTCGTGTTATTTTTAAAAATAGAAGAAGCATTACGCATGCTCAGTGTACAAATCAACGACTAAGTCAGTCAGCATTATGTATATTGTGTAACTTATATGATGTTATTTGTCTTGTATATTGTGTAACTGTAATGCAATGTGTAAGATCTGTGTAAATATAAAGTAACTAAATCACTCATTTGTAACGCCTTAAAATGCTTGCGCTCTCTTACTCTTAGCAACCACAAGGTGGCGGGCATGCTTCTCAGTAGAAGGCGTACTTGGGTCTCACAAAGAGATTACGTCCTCTCTTATGAGAGGTACTCAAGATTTTTATTGTAAGATTCTTTGTTTTTATTTCTCTCCCAATGCGTATTTGACGTGCATGAAAGAATTGCCCTACAGGAATACTGAGACTTTATGAGAGGCTCATTTATAGATGCTGGTTCTTTTGTCAGTTGGCTGTTGTCTTGCAGCTACATCCTGCTATGCACAAACATCTGCAGATTAGATTTCCCACTCACCATGAGTACCCTGCACTCCAGTTTTTAAACAATGCAGTGTCTGCTTTGTCAGGAAGATCCCAACAAAAGATCCCACTGGTGTTATTATTTAGGCTAGTAGTGTTTAGAGAAATGGTCCCCAAAATTCCCTGGAGGGTTATCACTGCATTCCAGACCTGGGAAGACTGTTTGACCTTCAGCCAGCTGGAAAGATTGTTATCCTTTAGAGATGTTAACACTAGCATGCACACATTCTCCAGTTCAGCTTCCTATAGCACTCTATCACCCGTATTTGAATGGCATTCACATGGTATTCATTCGGGAATTTCAAAACAAAGAAAACAGCCACACATAAATATGTTCTCTTCACTTTTTTATTGAAAAATGTCCACATTAATCACATAAATCACACAATTCCAACAGATTCTTTGTGGAAAATACCTACAGCAAGAAAACGACACGGAAAATGGTTTGCGACTTAAATTAAGCACCAGACGTTTTGCCACCCTTCCCCTGCAAGCTCAGCTGGTGCAGGGGAACAGTTCAGTGCAGACTGGAGGCAAAAAGAGAGGGGGAATGAGACGGCACTGTAAAACAGCTGGTGCACAGATCTTTTTTCTCTTTAAACATTAAAGATATTGCAAAAAAAACCCAAAAACAAATGCACACACAGGTCGTAGCCGAACACACGCAGGCAAAAACAGGATGTGAAAGAGAACTCGTACTTAATATAAGCATGCTGTCTGCTGTGCCAACTGCTGTTTGTTTGTGGAAGTCTTAAAAAAGGCACATCTGTGTTCTTTTTTTTTTTTAGATTATTCAATCCAGCATGGTCTTAAGACGAAGACATTTAAACAGAATTGTTCCCTGGGAAAGTCAAATGTGTCTAAGCTTGGATATTCAGTCCACAATTTGTCAACTGGAATGTACTACTGAGGTAACAATCATACCAAAAACCACACATGCACAAACTTACAGACAATTACACACATACGAACAGTTTCCTGCCATAATTTCACAAATAACAAAGCTACCCACCACTTTTATAACTTTAAACATTATAGCTCATCACGCATTTTGTCCCCTTTAGGTTTAACCACTCTGCCGATGTACAGGATGGAGTTGGTCTTGTTGTCCTTCACCAGGAAAATGAAGGGGTGATCTACATAGAAAAGTCTGGGGTTCCTCAGCTTTTCGGTACCGAAGATGCTTGTGTCGTATGGGTTTCCTTCAATGTCAAGCTCCAGGGCTGATGCGTGCAAGACGCTGGAGAGGTAGAGATCCTTCTTTCCAGATATGTTGGACAGGTCAGCCTTGGCTTTGTCCACAGCTTCTGTCAGGCCCAGCTCAGCCAGGTGTTTCTGCAAAACACAGATGAAGTTGCTCAGCGCTCTGGGTTCACAGTGATATTTTTCTAACTCTCCTAAATGTTACATTGCATTTGAACCATCCAATCTGCAAACATTTACCTGCAGGTTGTGGCTGACTTCCACGGAGATCTTAGGCAGGGAGATGGCTACGGCTCTGTTCTCCATCTTGCTGAGCCAAGTGTCCACCTGCTTCCTTGTCAAGAGCTTCTCCAGGCGCTCCAAGGGCTCCAGGTGATAGGGCATAATAAGGATCATGGAGGCCTGTTTCTGGCCCAGAGGCATGTTCAGCACAAAGACTTTATTCTCTGTGTCATCATAGAAATTATAAAGACCTGAGAGAGGGGAAGACAAGGCAGATCTTATCAGGTGTGCGTGCTTGAAGGCAGGGTGGCTTATCAGCTTCTGGAGACATAATAAGATCAAAACGAAAGATGAGAGAGAAACTCACCTGTGCGGTGCATCATGGGAACTCCGACAGTAAACGAGCGAGTAACCAGGAAACCACGGGTGTCCACCATTTTATCGTGGAATTTCTCCTCCCAGTGAGCTGTGAGGGGGAAAAGAAGACACAAGGTCACGAATCTGCACAGGCACCTGACCTCACAAAGAGCTTCACTCAGGCGTTAACGCCATACTCACGCTTGAAGAACATGGCGTTGACGATCATGGCTCCGTCTGGGTTTTGCACGTCCTTGGTGACCTCGGGCAGCTTGCCGCCTGTGGACTTGGCCGCCCACTCGTTGATGGAGTTCACTGCGCTCCTCTTGTCCCTGAAATTGATTTTGGAGTGGTCGTAGTTGTAGTGCTTCTTGCTGTTCTTCACAAACTCGTCAGCGAAGGACACAGAGCTGGGGCCATAGAGGCGGTTGTTGATTTTCCAGGTGGTGTTGCGTGTCTTGGCGTTGCTCACCTGAGAAGAAGTGGCACATGTATGCTATTAATTTGTGATATAAGGACAGCTTAGAGTCTATGACCTGTGGTCATGGCGGTGGAATTATGAAACAAGGGAACCTCCTTACCTCAGTGAGGAGCTCTGACAGGCCTGCATGCAGATGCTCATCCTTGAGTTTGTCAGCGCTGAGGACTGTTTTCACCTGGGAGGCAGTGGAGGCTTTGCCACCAAGAGCTACCAGCCCCAGAGAGGAGGCCACCACCACAGGAGAAATGATGATGTTCTCTGTGTCTTTCTCCTTTGCCATAGTGTGGTAGAGGCTAAAGTGAAATAAAAAATATATAAATATATGTATATACATATATACAGAGAATATTACTTTATGTTACAAGTGGGCCAGAATCAATACGAACAAACCTGAAGGCCAAGTTGGCGCTTTTATCAGCCAGTGTGGTGGCGTGGGTGCTCAGCTTCACATCCTCTGCAGAGGCCACCAAGGCCAGCAGACAAAGGCCTACAATGTTAGTCATCCACATCCTGTCTGTCTCCAACAGCAGCTGCAGCACTCTGTGAAGAGGAAGCAAAGAGAAAGATGATGTCATTATTACTAAAAAAAAAGAAGAAGAGCATGTTTGTGATATTCAGAAATGTATTCATTTATTAAAATATATCTCAGACGGAAAATGCCAGGGAGCAGACTACACTTGGGCTGTGGCTCTGTGGAGGCAGGGCAGAGTTGACCCAGCCCACTCAGGAGCTCTGGAATGTCCCTAGTTTGAGGAAGACATGTTTCGTGCCACGTCAGCAGTGACCATTGCCTGAGCTGAACGGCTGAAACTCGCTGTTCACTTGGAGCCCAGCTGGATCTCGCCTCTCCATACACATTTTAAGTGACGCAAATGGTTAATAGTGTCTTCTCAGATGCGAGGATCAGAAATCACTTTGCCACAGTCATACGGTGCAGACTTTTTTCATGTTGCCTGCAGAGAAAGAAAAGGGCGTATGCCCGTAGGCTGCACCTAAATCACCCCATCACTGGTTTAAACAATGGGCTGAATGCACAGCCTCGAGCTCTAAATAACCAGCTGCACTGGCATCCTGTTTCTCACGCAGACTTATACTGCATCTGTTTCTCTGTGTTTGTATGTTTGTGACAACGGCAGAAAACAGTTTCATGTTCGGATACCTTGAGATGTTTTCATTTCTGCGATTTTCATTCTGAAAGACAAGAGGTGTATGTAGTAATCTCCGTGGAGCAGGCAGTGAGAACATATAGGCAGATTCTCATGGAGAGAAACTCTATGCACAGTACAAAGTCTAACCTCTCTGTTCTAGTTTCAAGTTTTCAATCACTAAGATTTAAACATTAAATATTAAGCTGCCATTCTAGTTAACCCACCACTCATTCAAGATGAGGCACTTTTCACTGGCTGTTTCTCGACCCTGGAGGGGAAAAATGCTTTCATCCAATGAGCTCTGCCACAGTCAAAGTGATACTCTTCCTTGTGTAAAGACAAAGCTAAACTGGATGCAGGCACACTACTTTCCTGCAAACTTTTTTTTTTCTTGTTTAAACTGAATGCATTTAAACTGTTGTCAAAACACTGACATGGAAGCAGCAAAAAGCCTGCACCATCCTCCCAGCTGCATTAAAACTTCAGCTCTGATAACAAGTCAGGATTTGTACAGAAGAAGTACAAGAAGTATTCTCTGACAGCCAGAGGAATCTCAGCAGCAGCTTTCAAACTGGTTAAAATGGAGGGTAGCTGAACTGCAGCTGTAACACACGAAAACAAAGCAATCCGTTCAGCCGCTGCATTCCTCCCTGCGAAAGAAAGACCTTTATCTTCTGATCCTTACCTGGCACAGATTATCGCAGGGTCGCTTCTCCGAGCTGTGTCCGATGGATAGCGTGACTGTGAAAGACTTCCCTGGCTCTATATATCCTAAAAGAGAATTTTCTAGAAGTTGGGAATGGGATATTCAAATGAGGGTGTCTGTGTTTCCTCAGGAAGCTGGGAGTTGGGACGTCCCCTCTTGAAATCACAGGGTGGGATGAAAGCTGTGCCAACTGAAGTAAACTCAGTGCTGGTCCTGGGTCAGCTTTAAAACTTTCCCACAACAGGCTACTGACTAGAAAATTTGAATCCTGGTCAGTCTTAAGTTTCTGCCTCAGTCTCCTCAGTTCTTAACACTGCTTGCTGACTCAATCTTAAACTTTGGTTTCATCACATGTTTGGAGATAAAGATTAAGCTGCCACTGACTGTGAATTAAATGATTGTTTTGCATGCATATAAATACGGTGTTAAAGATCTTTTTGCACTCTTTGGCATTTGTGTGTATGAGCTTCTCTTGAAGTGTGGAACACCACCCTGCTTCAAAACAGTTTCAGCAGGCAGGATGTTACTCAGTAAGCATTTTAACTCCAGAAGTTTTCAGAATAAAAGCTGTAACTTGTTCCCTGGCTGTTGTTAAGCTGCTGCTTAACGTCACATGGAAACATCCAGAAAGTTTCATGCAGCAGTATTCATGCTTCCCCAGAAGTTGCAGGAGCTTCAGCCCTACCCCCACACTGCCACGTCTGTGCAGCTCAAGCTGCTGATTGCAGGGTAGCTACTAAAGGATGGGGGTTGTCTGGAAGACCACTGATGTAAAAAAAACAAAAACAAAAAAAAAAACCCTGAACAGGATCTGCTTTCTTGGGGTGAAAAAAAAGTTTAATAAAAAACTTGTGTAAAACTGCTGAGCCTTTACTTTAGCACACAGATTAATGTTAATGTCCATATTGTGATCTCAAAATCACACACTTACATTCACAGGATTATCTGTCTCCTGTTTCATCTCTGAGGAATATACAGAACCAACACATGCCTCCAGTACAAAGAAAGACATTTAATGCTATAACTTTGCTTATGCAGATCACAAAATATTGATCCTGGTGTCCGACACTGCAGGACTAAATCTTTTCCAACCAAAGGAATTCCAGGAATTTGCCTTCTGCAAATTGCCCTGACATGCCAGCTGATGAGTGGTTTGACTTTTTTTTTTTAGTGATGTGTCGGGAGAGGCATCTAGAACTTTCTATGAAATTTTGAGGGAGAATAAAAGGCTTTCTATGATGGAAAAAAAAGTCCACAACCCACTCATAGCCAGGTTTTCAATCTCACAAGTACCTGAAGCTGAATTATAAACATGACTACACAACAAATGAGCCCATTAACAATTTTTATAACCCACCCCACCCCCATGTTTGTTTGTCCTGATGAAGGCCCAGAGTGACAGTTTACACTGAGATTCCTCAGCATGTGCAGACTCAGGTTCAACCAGAGGCCGATTAATCAAGACTAAATCATTAGGATAAAAGTGCTTTCACTATCTGCCTTGTGTGGTATAAAGGCACATACATAAGAAACGATATGGGCAGGAAATAGTTACCTGCTGTTCCCCTCACAGTACCTCATTTATGTGGTCAAAATATACACCACGTGTGTGTACGTGTCTGTGTGAGCACGCAGAGGCTTCCAGAGCTTTTCCCAACCAACATCAAACACACACAACTGAATAACTGTGACATCGTTACGCTTATCAGATAGAAGAGCCCTAACCACTACATGACGCAACTTTTCACCATTAGAAAAATTAAAGACCATCTGCAGATTGTGTTTTATGAAAGTAAGCAAAGTCAGGATGCAGGCACGTCCCAGACACGTTGTCTCTCCAGCAGAATCAGATGCAAGGGTGGGAATAGTCTTCAGCGGGTGGAGCAACTCTTACATAACTCCAGGGAAGAATTGCTATTCGAGGATTAGGAGCCTATGCAACAGCTGGACGTCATTGCACCAGCCTCAGCATCAGCAACGACGTCAACTTCTTTGCTTTTGGGAGTTTCTTCAGTAAACTCTTCTCTTGGATAATGCATTATGAATATGGCTCACATTTACTCACAAAAGTTTAACAGTGTTAGTCCAGGCAGTAATAATTCTTTTTTTTTTAATGAGTTTCAATTCAATTCAGCTAATTTCAAATGTAATGTGCTGTTTGTGCAGCCGCTCTGCAGTTAAGCTTAAAGACAGATGTATATGGAGGTTGTGAACAGAGTTCAGTCTCTTCAGTCACCCCTGACATCTGTGTTAGTTCATCAAACAAAACAAAACCTAAGAGCAATATTTGAGAGGCTTTCTCAATGGTGATCTTCCTGTTTATCTTTTTAAGATATATGCCTGTTTGGTTTCTTCTAAACGTACTCTATAGGGCCTGAAAATCTGTTTATGGATTCCAATATATACTCCATCCAGGTGGATTAGAGAGAGTATGAACTTTTTTGGTAAAACAAATTAATTTACCTTAAAAAAAAATTTTTTTTAAATTAAAACGCAGAGAAAGTTTTCTGCATGATTCAAAGTTCCCACATCAAAGTATAAAGTTTTAAACAATTTCATGATGATATACACACAAACTACTAAAGGTAGGACTCCACACTGAGAAACACAAAGTTGTCAGTGAAGAACATGAAGCACAGCTGCCAAGAAGATGATGCAAGACCAAAGAAATGTTTCAGCTTGACTGTGTGATGTAACTGTGACGGGCCTAAGCCCACGGTCAGTAACAGTGGTTGGGCCTGCTTTTTACATCCTCCTTTTCAGGTCCAGGCTCCTCACATCTAAGAAAGGAAATGACTTCACCTGCTTGGTAGTCTCTACAAGCTGAAATGTCCTTTGCCTTTTGGTCAGTTTTTTCTTGGTCAGGTTTAAAATGGAGTAACAGCTTTGATGAATTATAGCGGTGAAGCAATAATTTCACACGATTCCGTGCTTTTTACAGTGAACACCTATCACATATCTTACTGTTGGTATCACAGTATACTGGTCATGTTACAGAACTAAGTTAAACACAAATACAGTTGATGGTGTGCATGTATCTTTACATAACTATATTCATAAATATATTCATCATTTCTGGATCTGACTTTTCTTTCTTACAAACAATAATCAAACCTTCATTCCAGATATAAAGTTTGTCAATCAACCAGTTTAGTGCACTTTTATAAAAATACATATAGACTTTTTAATCGGTCCATGTGTTGTCAGTCTGAAATGGCTCATATTAATGACAGCAACATGTTTTTTGCAATCTAATGATTCATGAGTTCATTATTAATGATTTTAAGTAAACTGGAGAGTTACGTGAGTTTTTAAATCACCCTGACCCAGAAGTTAAACAGCAGAGCCGTCCCCGATCACTGAAACCTTTTAAAATAATCAGCTGCAGTAAACAACTGATGATTATTTTCTTATGTTTTATTCTTTCTATTAAACTTTATTAAACACTACAGTAGTAACCCTAATACAACCAAAGATTTAGAAACAAACAAAGGTGCAGTCCCATTTCAGCAGACTAATCTCAAAACAGTATTGGAAATCAAATAATAACTGTCAACTGCTGAAAGAACTGGAAACAAAGAGAATTCAGCTATATATATATATATTTTTTTTTTTACTTCTAAGTTATTACAATCGCAACAGACAGGCCCAGGGGACAGGAAAGAGAAAGACAAAGAAAAGAGAAATTGGGAAGAGGCTCGAAAGAAAAACAGAGGGGAAGAGAGACAGAGAGAAAAGACACTAAAAGAACAAGCAAAAAGATAACAACACAGTAGGGAAACCACAGCAACAACCAACATAAGCATAAGTAACAGTAAATAATAAATATTGAATATTACTGAGCAGCACAAAAGACCGACAACGCACGATATGTTTAGAGGCAGCAGCCAACCAAGATAGTGTGTGTCTGTGAGTACCTGTTTGTACACAGATGTGTATAAACAGGTGCTCAGGTGAGAACACCCGTGTGTACACCTGTGTGTGTAAGCATGCTTGTATTCACAAGGTTTCTGTATGTAACTGTCTAATAGTAGGTGTGGGGAGCCATAGCCCTGCCCCCCAGGACATGAAGCAGGCATGGAGGAGATCCAGGCCCCAGACATCTAGAGGCCTCCCAGAGCACAAGAGCCCAAGGAGGAGATCTGAGGGCCCTCCACACCCCGGAAGGGGCCCGACCGAGCCACGGGGGCCAGGCCCCGCCAAGCAGCCATCAGGAGTGAGCCAGTACATACCTGGCACCCAGTCCCAGACACCGAGAACCACCAACACAATGATGGGTGGGGGCATCAGCCATCGGCAGGGAGTGTGGTGTGGCTGAGATGTTCCCAGAGAGGTGGAGTCTAAGACCCTGACACATAGACGTAGACAAACAGGCACACACAGACACAAACAAGCATTCCCACCCTCATGCACACATATGCAAATACTCAGCGCTCGCCCAACATGGAGACACACAGAAAAGAACACTGTACACACACTCATACTCCCCAAACATACTCTATATCCCCAGGTCCAGGCACCATCACTGCCAGAGGGGCAATCCGCCCCCAGACCCAGGAGATGTTTCCCTTTATTCTGGGGTGGAGACAAGCAGATGGGCCCCAGTCCTGCAGCAGCAGGGAGGCCCAACAGCCCAGACCCTGACCAGGCGGCCAGCTCCTTCTCCCGGCCCCCTGCTGCATTGTGAAGACCCCATACCTCACTCTGCCCGCTCATATGTGGTGTTGCTGTGTGCTGTTCTAAATTGCATTTAAAACATGGGAGGGGCATGGTACCAATGACCCTCTGACCTCATAGCAGCTGGCATCAGCACGGCCCCTCCCGAGAACCTTTAATATCTACATGTATTTAAAATTGAGAGGTGGGCACCGGCAGAGGTGAGGCTGAATAAACAGATCGTCCTCTAGATGCCGTTTAGTGTGCCCACCCCCAAGACCCTATATGTATGTGTCATGAGAGTGTAAGTAATGTGAATGTCTAGGTTGTGAAATAAAATTGAGACACAGGTGGCCAGGAGGGTCACAGAGGAGGAATGCTTCCCCTGTACCTCAGTGACGCACCTGTACCTCAAGGCCCTGCATGTGTGGTGGTGTGATGGAGCAGGAGGAGGGAGGCAATTGGGGATGGGGAGGGAAGGATTGGGGGGGACAATCCTGGAG
>VVHJ01019586.1:2567-20160 GCA_015107715.1 Tylochromis polylepis
CTCCCAGGCGCCCCCCCCCCCCCCCCCCGGCAAGCCTGTCCCACATTCGTAATAATTCTAATAAACGTGAGCACAAGAGAGAAAAAGACACCCTATAATGAGATTATTATTATTATTATTATTATTATTATAATAAGATTATTATGGATTTCAAAATCTTATTTGGTTTTCATATGTACCTTTTTTCAGTGATATCAACTCAGTACAGGAAATTACCTGGGCATAGAATTCTTTAGAATTCTTTTTTGCCGTGTGGCCCCTATGAAAAAATTCTGGAGGCACCCCTTCAGACATTGCAGATTAGGACTTTAGATTTACGTAAAGTCAGTGGGTCAGTATATATTATATACACTTTATATTTAAGTCTTGAGGCATTTTATTCAGTTTAACTGCAGAAAAGTTAACACAAAAAACACTACTTAGTGACTTAATCCTCACAGTAATATTGTCATATACAGAACTGCTCTATTGTGTTTTTATCGGAGACAAGTTGCTAATAAATAACTTGCGAGCAAAAGATAAAGTAGTCATATGTATTATCATAAATATTTTAATATTATTATTATTTTTTTGTATTTTGTCTGTAGACAGGCAGGAAAGCGGGGAGGACATGCAGCAAAGGGCCGCAGGTTGGACTCAAACTCGGACTGCTACTTTCTGGACATGTGGCACACGGGTGCCTGCTCACCTGCTGAACTAAACTGGCGCCATCATAAATGTTTTAATAGGCTTTTCAGTCATACAAAAAACAACTTTCAAACTACTTTGTTGTTACTCAAAAGAAAGGGAACACATCTGAGATTTCTTCTTTCCATGTATTTAACTTATATTGTAAATGCTGATGAACAGGCTGGGAAAAGATCATTAAATTCATATTATTATCCAGGGTGTGACATGGATGATTCTGATTATTTGAACACTTGTTCAAGTAAAAATGACAGACAGTACTATCAGCTATATAAAAGAAAGAAAGAAAAACAGCTTCAAAACTACAAACTTCCATTGACACCCCAGTTTTAAGCGTCAAAGGCAAAGTACTTTTTTCTTAGTATGTCTTTTGTCTTTATGAAAAAAAATGAGATATTTGATGACTCAGAACTTGAATCTTTTCAGATGGAGCCCTTGCACTTTTTGGGAAAAAAACAAAACAAAAATTGGCTGCTGAATTTTGGACTTAACTATGACAAGAGTCTGTTTTATTAAAGTTTATTAGAGCTTTATGTGGTTTTTCTATTTTCCCACAGAAGGTCCACCGAGAGTTTCCTTATCATCGAAAATAAATCTTTCAGTTGTGAAAGGGGGATGTTTTTAATAACTTAATAAACTGAAAAAATAAAGATTTCATTAAGTCATTGGTTTCTTTCTGTCATGAGAGCAATAGTGTTGATAGCACCAACATAACAGGCAGAATTTTTAGCCCTTCTGTGAATTGGCTTAGATGATTTTACTAAATATATTAAAATGGTATTTCATTTGAAATATTTAGTAAAATCATCTGGGTATATCTCAGGATCTGCAATGTATTAAAATGGTATTTCACTTGAGGGGCAGCACGGTGTCGTGGTGATTAGCACTGTTGCCTACCTGCTTGCTGAGACTCCATCATCTGGCTGGGGCATTTCTGTGTGGAGTTTGCATGTTTGCATGCAGTTTTCCAACACATTATACAGGCCACCTAACCATATCCAAGGCCATGTTGCATCTACAGATAGAAGGGTTTGATTCAGTCTTATTTATATAGCACCAAATCACAACAACACTCACCTCAAGGCACTTTATATTGTGGGGTAACGACCCTACAAGTTGTGTCTAAAGTTTCTATATTACTAGTTATTTATCAAAACTATATCTATTACTCTCTGACATTATACCCGAACAACCAGAATTTGTAATGATGGCTCTATATCTTAATGGCACATCTCCATCTCCAATGTTAATATGTGCACTTTTAATACGTCATTTCTGAAATAATTTCTCTAAGTGGATGAATCTAACTACCCCACTGACTCCAAGCTCCTTTATCTAAGCCATATAATGTTTGTGTGCTGTGTTAATGTATCTGTGTTAGAATAATCACCCAGTCAGTTATTCCAACAAACAGAATAACAGATTTTCCTTTGAATTTGTAGGCTAGGACTTTCTTGGAAATAACCTTACTTTTTTTTTTTTTAAGGCAATAACCTTACATTTACATCTAAATACAAGGTATTGTTTTGGTAATTATAGAAAAACCTTCCAGAAAACAAGCTGAAAATCCAGTCAAATAATTACTTTTGTATTTTGGACACAGGCTACAAAGCAGACAATCTCTTCTGAGCATTGAAAATCATCTTCTCAAGCCCCCATGGCTCTTTCTAAAACGTCCCTTGCCCACCTCTTTCACTCAGAACTAATCCCACCTTTGATTTTAACTTCATGTTTCTCTTTTGAGCTAGCCATCTGTCCACTGAGTGACTAGTCAGCTTCCCACCTCTCTCTTTTTGTTCTGTGTTGTTTTCCAGCCCTTCTGCTCTCTACATGTACATGGACATGTTAGCATATGCACAATAGGCGCATATTGTGTAGGCACATGTATAGGCGCATGTGTGGTTTGATCTGGTTTCCTGGTGTACAAAAGGCAGGGAACAGCTAATCCATTCAGATCCAGCCCAGTCAGGGATCTGCTCATATAAATCTGACTGGACTGGAGCTCAGAATGTCTGAATTTTCAAACAGAGCACTGACAAATTAATGTGTAATGCACATTGAGTGTACAGTTATGTGAAAACACACAATTTAATATTTTTAACATTTGAAAGGTCTATTAAAGTAATATATACTAAATGATGTAAGAAGCTAAGATTTTATAGTAATTTTATTAATTCAAATAAGATATAATTAATAAATAAATAACTACTAATTGAAAGGTTCAGTCCCCGTCTCCTCCAGTTGAAGTGGCCCAGGTGGAAGACACTGAGCGCAAATTGCCCAATCTAGTTTCTAAATCTAGCTGTGAGAGCATTCAGATAAAAGGCATTGTGTTGGCATCTCACCAGTCACAAATGTGGAGAAGTCTCTACTGGCAGCAGTTCCTTAATTTACAAAGAAAGATTCAACTGTCCATTCAACCTCTTCGTCACAGGCATAACAGAAAGAGACAGATACCCATTCACACTCACACCTATGGGCAATTTAGAATTACCAGTTAACCTAACCCCACTAATTGCATGTCTTTCGACTGTGGGAGGAAGCCAGAGTACTGTGGGAGAACATGCAAACTCCATATAGATGGTGGAGTCAAAACTCAGGACCTTCTTGCTGTGAGGCAACAGTGCTAACCACTGCACCACCGTGCTGCCCAGAGTATACTGACATTTTAGAAAAATAAGAACAGTTATTAAATATATAATATAGACTGCTGACTTGTTTGCAGCAAAAGTGGTTCTTTCAATGTGTTAGGAAAAGCACTGTATTGCAAGCTTTCTATGAATGTGTCTACAAACACCAAGTCATTTGGTCAGTAAAACTCCAAGCGCTGCTAACCTATCACGGCTGGATAGCCAGTACAACGGGCTGGACTCAAAATGCAGACACAGAGGCTGAGTGATTTTCCCAAAAGAATGTTTATTTACAACACACAAAGTTTTGAACAATGAAACACAGCGATACATGATACTAGGGGTGATAAATATGGTACAGCACAGGCAGGTGAACAGGATACGAGGTGCTGGGGTCAGAGGCTCTGAAACAGAGGAGACCGGTATCAGGTGGGCTTCAGGAGGGAAGACAAGTGAACAGGTGATAATGAGTCTCTGCCTTACTTGTGAGCAGGTCGGAGGAAGTGTGGGGGAAAAACTGCCAGTGGGTTCCAGGTGAGTGTCTGTTTGGCTATGATCCAGAGAGTCCAGAGTTCCGGAGTGTTCCATGACCAGAGGTGACAGCAGGAAGGCAGGCAGGTGGAGCAGGTAATGTGTGGGTGACTGGCAATGAACAGGTAGGTGAAACACTGCACAGATGAGTGAATGGGCCAAGTGGTACTGTGACACAAGAAATGATAGTACAACGTGGAGCAATAACAATAAGTACAGCACTTGAAAGCCCAGCACTAACTAAGGTTAGCAGATGTTCTGGTAAAGACTTGCTGAGAGCGCCGGTCTTAAACACCGCCAGCTGAATTGCCAACAGGTGTGGAGAGTAGGCAGGCTAATAAGGCTCCATACGGGGGTGGAAACCTAGAGCTGCCAGAGAAACACAGCCACTCACCCGGACCATGACATTAACCTACTGCATCTGAAGCCAGCAGGGAAAGCACAAAAGGTTCTATTATTAAGACACATACACACCTTTAGTGAACATTTAACACTCCACCAGTTAGTTTGAACATAAACACAGTGAGGTTTGTTATATGGAATGTACGTTGAGTTGGTTCCAGAAAAAGAGGCTTAAAATTACTAACCGCTTACAGTTTTTCTGAATTGCTAAAACAATTTGTGAAACCTCCACCCATTTCCTCAAAACCTTAAACACAAATCAAAAAATCTTAATGTACATTCACAAAACCCCAGACTTTTCTTAAAATCAAACTATCACCTCAAAATCAGTTATCCTGTGTTCAAAACCAAGCAATGTTCACATCATACACACAGCAAGTAAAAATATAAAAGTAAAAATATATTTACCACAGAACATTGGTTAGACTCTATATCAAATAATTGAAGACACAGCATGCAGGGCATGTAGTTAACAGGAAATATTTATTGTAAATATGTTTAACAAAAAAAAAAACATGATTAAAATGATATGAAGAGCTGAATGTAGATAACAAAAAAAAACCCAAAACAAATGCAAAGCACATTATTGTAATTCACAGATTAATTCCACATCATCATGTCTTTGCGCAAATGACAGTCAGGACCCGTTCCCTTACCCAGAGGCGCAAGTAACAAACCCTCTCGTCCACCAGAAAAATCCTCAACGTACAGGCAGCAACCCAAGGGGATACCAGGATACTGAACCCGTCCCCAGCAGGTTAATTGTTTATCGCCTAATTACTTGGTGTAGTATGAATGGCCATATAGGACGTTTTTATCAGTAGGAAAAGCTGTATAACTTATGAAAATACAATTAAAACTCCAAAACGTATGCTTGTGCTTGTGTGTGGTGATCAGCAGTTTAAACAAGTTAAGAAATTTAAATGGCTGCGAGCTAGCAATGTCCCTCTCACTGCTGAGCTAAGTGATTTTTAGCCAATTACAAGTTGAGCCCGATAGGTGGGATTGTGAGCTAAGATACTGTCATTAAGAAGCGGTGCAACTGATGTGTCTGTGAGAGCCAATTTGTGATGTGCACTGGTGGCCCAACTGTAGATATTTATTTTTGAATGCACCTTCTCAGATAAAATCACTGTGTGCCATGCCATTAGTTAACCCTTCATGTGCCAGCTGTGGCCCAAGTGCCCAGGGTTGCCGACCCCTGATCTAGACTATGTGAGTAATACAGGCGTGTACCATCGCTAACTAGCTAGCAACAAGCCTCCAACAGTACGTATGCTAACGGCTAATCTAGCTAAAAAATTAACAATAGGAACTACATGTTAGATGTTGCATAGAATGCTAAGATGTTAGGTTGTATTAACCTTTAATGTAACGAGCTAGTGTTGAGCCAAAAAGTTATTGCCTGCCAAAAAGTGATTTCCGGTGTTTGCCAAAAAACGACTGAGGGAATTTAAGCTGAAATAAATGACTTGTTGACCTAAAATCTATCAAAATAAGTCAATCATATCTCTCAAGAAGAATATCAAGTAATTTAGAGCCAGAAAGAGCATTCCTACCACAAAGTAGCTGCTGCAATCCATTTTTGGCAAAGTGACTTTTATATATCCTTTATTTATGGTGTGCGTCATGTTCAGTTTTGCTTCCCCGTCTCATCTGTTAGATTATTGCCAGCCGTGTTCCCCAGGTGTTTCTTCTTTGCCCTGATTCCCTCTTGTATTTAGTGTCTGCATCTCCCTCTGTCCTGTGATCTCACTCATTCGCTGACTGTGTTTTGCCTGTTATTTTAGTTTCTTCCACTTTGGTTTCTGTATTAGTACATCCAACAATAAAGCTGTGTTTTGAGTTACATTCTGCCTATGAGTCTGCATTTTGGGTCCTCCAATCCTGCCAACTTCATACACTACAGCTGTGTCCCAAAACGTAGGCAGCATCCTTCGGAGGACACATTTGAAGGTCGATGATGTCACAGTGACACGACAAAGGCTGTCCCAATTCCAAGGGTGCTCCAAATGCGGCAACAAATACGTCCTTCATTTCCCCGAATTTGAAGGATGGGTGAGGTGTATCCTTCGTTGCCCAACCTATCCCAGAATTCATAGCACAGCCCAGCCAAGTCCAGTTTCCACCAATGGCGGCAGCTACGGAGGCGGTACAAACAGTGGCGGAGGACACTTACAATTTCAAATGCAACCTTCTGGGTCACAAAATAAACGTCTAAGATATTTTCAGGCGAGAATGTAGCTGTGTAAACTCCAAATATCTGCTCGATTCATCAAGACATCACATATTTGCAAAAGTGCTCTGATGTTTTCGGAGATGGCTCACTAGAGCTGGCGAAACACCGGATTCCCGGAACATTGTTTTCAGACCATAGGGGGTAGGCCGTCCCATTTCACAGCCTCGCACTTCTGGCCTTCTCAGGCTTCGGAGGACACTGCCCACGTAGACCGCAAAGGCCAGGTCCTCCGAAGGATGCAGCCTAGGCTTTGGGACACAGCTTACATGACACTCAAGTCACTACTATGCAGACTCTGGCTCCAAAAGTGCAACATGGTAGCCCACATAAATGGAAAATTTTGGCTTCATTTTTGTGCAATAGGAGGAACTGGAGTTACACCGTCACCCTTTTATATAGTTATTGGCTCATTCTTGAGGCATGACACAGGTTAGCATGTCCTATAAAATCTCCCACAGATTATTATATATTATATAGGTCTCTACTTTTTTTCCCCCTAATCTTTACTGCCATGCATTTTAAAACAGAAGAAAATGAATATTTTAAGGTGCTGATTTGCTCTCTCCTCTCAACACTCCCACTCCGCAGCTGCTTGCCTGACACAAACCCCTTATGGCCTTTTAACCAAGAGTTAATTAGTCTTTTCTTTATCAATGAATGAGTTAATTGATTAATGAGAAATAGTAATGGATTTATCTGTAAACAGCCTCTCATTTGCTTTCAGCATGCTCTTCTCTTGTTGAAGTTTCCCAACACGTTAAACTCCAAACTAAACAAAGAAGCGGGTTGTGTAGAATTTCTTGTCCCATTCTAATTAAAACTCAAAAATTAGCCCTCTTTCACGGATCACACTCCTTCACTTGAGCCACTTTTCCCTTCATGCGTTATGCTCAGTGGCAGATGGAGTGACCTTATCCCACATTCAGAGCTCCCTTATGTCCTGACTGCTCTCAGAATAAGAGGTATTAAACACAACAAGAGAGAAAGATAGGACTCTAATTTAAATCCTCTCCTCCTCTGCTTCTTTACATCATTATGGTATTAGTCCTTTTACACCAATAAAAGGACGGAAGAATGAATGTGAGACTTCAAAGTGCAGCAGCAGAGGCAGAACTTGAGAGGAATAATCAGCCAGCTCAGTGTGGCTTAGCAGGGATTCCACAACTTATATGAAAAACTTCAAACTAAAGAGGAGACATGAACAGAAAGGAAGCATAAAATGAGATGGAGTTTCAACTGCAGTTTTTTTTAATACTGTTGACTAAAATGCATTACTTTGAAACTGACACTTTTGTCATCTTTAAGGTATAAATAATGAAATAAAAAATACTAATATTATAATATAATATAGTATTTTGTGTGCATTATTTATACCCGTATTTTTGGGTGTGTTAGATGAATTTCTTAGGATATTAGTTAGATGAGGAGAAGAGAAGAGAAGCAGTAGTAGGTAGCCAGTTAAGAGAGCTATGGGCTAATATGAGAGAAATATGGTCTCTCTTTCTAGTCCCTGTCAGTACTGTAACTACAGAATTCTGGATCGACTGAAGTCTTTCTTAGGAACTTTTAGAACAACCTGAAAAACAATGAAGTGCAGTAGCTTGGGTTTGATGTTATGAACTAGTTTTTCAGACAGGATTTTTCTCATTTTAGCGAGAGTGCGCAAATGCAAGAAAGCAGTTATACATTTTTATTTAATACTGAATATTGAAAGGCATATTCTGTTCAGAAATAACTCAAAGATTCCTGACAGTCTTACTGGAGAGCAAAGTAATGCCATCTAGAGTAAGTATCTGGTTAGATTTTTAGGACCAAGTACAATAACCTCAGTTTTGTCTGACTTTAGAAGCAGAAAATTAGAGGTCATCCAGCTTTTTAAGCCTGTAATTTAACTGTAGTTTAATTGGTGTTCATCGTTTGGTCTCATATATAGATATAGCTGGGTATCATCAACATAGGAATGAAAATATATCCAGTGTTTTCTAATAAATTTGCCTAAGGAAATGATGCATAATGAATCTTGATGCATGCTCAGTCATCATAAGTAAATCCCAAAAAGTTGATTCTGTTCATCTGGATATAACGTTTTCAGTGGGAGAAATGTTTCGTCACTCATCCAAGTCACTTCTTCATTCCAACCTTATAAACAGGTCAACTGCTGCCTAAGCAAAAACCCTTAGATCCCCTATGCGTCAGGAGTATCGGAACAGTTGAGACACATTTTTTTTCTAAACACCGTGTCTCTGTGGCTTTTAAACCCCAAAACATGCTGCGCCAAAAATTGGTCCACCCCAAGTATCGGATCCCCCGACACAAACAGAGTAATATAATGTACGCTGTTAAGTGCCAGGAGGATTGCTATGATTTATACATCGAGGAAACCAAACAACCTCTGGCAAAGCGGATGGCACAACACAGAAAAGCTAACTTGTCAGGCCAGGACTCTGCAGTCTGTTCACAACTACAGGCCAGTGGCCATGCCTTCAATGATGAGGATGTAGACATCCTGGGCAAGGAGGAACGCTGGTTTGAGTGGGGAGTCAAGGAGACCATTTACATGAAAAGGGAAGGACTATCTCTGAATGGAGGAGAGGGCCTAAGGGTACATCTTTCACCATCTTACTATGCTGTGATTGCAGCCATTCCCCAACTCTCTGTGAATGGTATTCATGCCCATTGATCAGTGGTCTTTGATCAGTGATCAATGGGCTTTGATCAATGGGATTTTATCAGTGGTTGTTGATCAATGGTCATGACAATCTGCATATTAATGATCAAGAAATTGACCTCACAGCCCATTGATCATTCAGTGGGCTCGTTTCTGTCATTGTGCAAATGTACTGTTTATAAGGTTGGGGAAACCTGCAGTCAGCTGAGACTGAAGAAGTCACTTGGATGAGTGACGAAACATTTCTCCCACTGAAAACGCTACGTCCAGATGAACAGAATCAACTTTTGGGATGCATAGTGTAAATAGAATTTGTCCCAGAACAGAACTCTGTGTAACTCTGTGACTAAACTTTGTGTTTGAATAAGACAAATTGGACAAATTGGAGCCTATCTATTATGAAGATACAATATGATTCAAACCCCTGTACTCCTTTAATACCAACGGTATATTCCAATCTCTGTTGTAAAATGTTATGGTCAATGGTATCAAAAGCACAGGATTGAGTCCACTGTCATTACTAACCTTCATTAATGCTGTTTTTGTAGTGTGATGAATTCTGAAACCTGACTGAAATTAAAGTGAAATTAAATCCTCTGCAGTTTGAATCACTGTTATACAGTATATTTACACATACTTCTTATACTCCAGACAACAGTTTTACAGGAAAGACCTTACATATTTCAACAAGATTGTGTTAATCTGCTTACTGCATCTAACGCAAGCATGGCTTGCATTAGTAGTGGAAAAGGCCCGGTGATGAAGTGGTCTGCTAATCCATACCTTTCAAAAGTTGAAACCATTTGATGCATCATGAAATTAAAAATTACACTAAAAGTGTAACATGTTAACTTGCCTCTGTGTTGTAGGTGTCCTTTCTGAAGCAATTAGGGAAATGGGAGCGTTGGCTGTGGGAAGCGTTTGAACCAGTTCACACAGTGGGCGTATGGAGCCCACTCTCAGTCTGGCATTATTTATGTACTTTATATACAGTATACACAAGTTCAGTTGAGCCTCCATAGAAAACTGGCACTAGAAAAGGAGAATATAAAATATATATTATGATATAACATGATATTTTGTCAAGTTAAAAAGTTGAAACTTTTTCTCTTGTTAACATATACAACATATACATTTATCCTGAGAAGTGAAAGAGATTGTTTAAACAGAGTGAATCAAATTGTAATAAGATATTTAACAAAACTCTTCTCTAACTCTCTGTGGAGAAAACAGATGATGAAGTCAAACTGGAGCTGGTCATGTAGGAGTGGCCTCTATCCCTTTTTCTCTCTGTTTCTTAGGAAAATAGCACTTATTACAATGGAAAAAGAAGGGTATAATTGAGAGAGGTAATAGAAGAAAGAGGGGATACAGCTTTTGATTGTGAAGTGAATGATGTGAATAATAATTTGAGTAGAAAGGAATTCATTGGGCATAAGGCCAAGTAGAGGAGGGTGGAGGGTTTTTCATGATCTTCACTCTATTTCAGGGATTAAAGAGGGTGGGAAGGCATGACACAAACATGCACATATCAATATTATAGTTATATAGAAACAATCACATGCACTGACAAGTGATACAGGTAGTTTAAACTATCCTAAAGTAAATAACACATTTGGAGTCATAACTCTGTAATTAATGCAAAATATATTATAAATGTTCTTCAAAGATTTAGATGCGATTGCCACCTGGTGTTTTTACAAAAGTCTTGAAGGAGTCCTCTTGACAATTTTTTACTCTTATTAGGCAATTTTTTTTTCATTCATAAAGGTTGTCCACTAAAAATAATGAGATGTTATTTTAACAAATATAAAATACAGTTTATTTCAAATCGCTAAAACGAAAAATTAACATAAACTATTTAAAATATGCACTACTGTCAGATACAGAACCCATACAAGACTGCTCAAAAACGTTTCACCATTAATTAATGCTTCCATTTTAAATATGATTAATCTATCTTTAGTAACAGCTGATGTACCACAGGCTTTTAATGGGCTGTAATTAAACCAAAAGCCCTTACTTGATCCAGCTATATTAGATAATTATAAGGCCAATTTCTAATGTTTTTTTGTAGCTTTTAATTATCACATGATAGATAGATAGATATCATGGTGGGCTGCCTGGACAAAAATGCTGGGGCTGATTTTTTTTT
The DNA here is from genome assembly GCA_015107715.1 of Tylochromis polylepis. Classification (NCBI taxonomy): domain Eukaryota; kingdom Metazoa; phylum Chordata; class Actinopteri; order Cichliformes; family Cichlidae; genus Tylochromis; species Tylochromis polylepis. The sequence goes on from VVHJ01019586.1 coordinate 13,880, forward strand.
TTTTTTTTTTTCAGTCCAGAGCTGCAGACATCATAGTGGAGGGTGGATGGATGGAGGGTGCTGTCTGGATAGGTACATTGACAGGAGATCCAGCATTTAATAACAATAATAATGATAATAATCCTGTTTTCAGTAAATTAAATGTATGTTTTGAACGCTAATCACTAAATTATTATCCTTAGCTAGCTAGCTAAGACGAACAGCCCTGGATACTCCTTGGTAAGAAGCAAAGGCAAAACTATATGGATCAGAAAACAGACAAAGAAAATATATATTATCTGAGAACATAGCAGCAACTACTGTATAGTTCCACTGCTCATTACAGTAATCCAAATATCTAATTAGATTTTCTTTTTTTCTTTCTTTCTTTTCTGGCAGTGTAGCAATCAGAATTGTTGAAGACCAAACAAAACGCCCAACAGATTTATTTTCCCAAGTGGACCATTACGGCTTTTGCTATACTGGTCCACTTGATAGTCATATTTTATTAGAATTTTATTAGGATTTTTTTTATTTTGAGTTATTACAATCAAAAAGGACAAGACCGGGGCCAGGAAAGAAGAAAGAAAGAGAAGTTGGGGAGAAAGTTAATAGAAGAAGAGGTGATAGACAGAAAAAACACTGAAAATCTGCTGAATAAAAAGAACAACACAGCAGGGAAACCACAGCAACAGCCAACATAAGCATAAGTAACAGTAAATAATAAATATGAAATGTTACTGAGCAGCACACAGTATTAATGATACATGATATGTTTAGAGACAGCAGCCAACGAAGAAACGAGCCTGCAGGCTCTGTCGGCAGCCGGCTACGCTGGAGCAGACCGAGCCCCGGGCCCAGGGACCCAAGACCCAAAGGACCCGAAGGCACAGACCAGGAGGGCCAGGCCCCACCAAGCATCCACTGGTAATGAGCCAGTACACACCCGAGCACCCAGCCCCTGACACAGAGAACCACCAATACACTGGTGGGTGTGGGTACCAGCCACTGGCAGGGAGTGTGGTGGGGGGAGATGGGCCCCAACCCCTGGGGGAGCCTGAGATGTTCTAAGAGAGGTGGCGTCTAAGACCTGACCTGACACATAGTCATAGACAAACAGGCACACACAGACACAAACATGCATTCCCACCCTCATGCACACATATACAAATATTCACACACTCACTCAACATGGAGACACAGAAATGAACGCCATAAACACACTCACACTCCCCATACATACACTATACTCTCAGGGCCAGGCACCAACACCCTCAGGGTGGTAATCTGCCCCCAGACCCAGGAGATGGTTCCCTTTACGCTGGGGTGGAGACAAGCATTACTGCTGCAAAAAGAAGATGGAGAGGTAATTTCATGACACAATTCAGTGGCGCAGATTCAAAACACATTTGTGTTTATACACCACTGTGCATGTAACCATTAGTCATTAATCTCTGGCTCCCTTTCAAAGCAATTTTTTGTCCAGTTTTCCTCCTCTCACCCCCAACTGGTCATGGGAGATGGCCACCCCTCCCTGAGCCTTGTTCTGCTAAAGGGTTCTCCTTTCCACTGTCACTGATTGTTGGGGTTTTTTCTGTTTTCTTTTTATTATTGTAGGGTCTACCTTACAATATAAAGTGACATGAGGCAACTGTTGTTGTGATTTGGCGCTGTACAAATAAAATTGAATTGAACTGAACTGAATTGAGTTCTCTTGCCCTCCAAGAAGCACAATTAGAAAGACATTTAAACATGAAAAAATCTCCAAGTTGGGAGATATGTTGACTCCATCTGTCATGGTCCCTATGTCTGTCCGGCCGATCCAGTAAGGCTACATATGTTTTTGTTTTGATTTCTGCTCTCTCTCTCCAGTGTTCGCTCTGCCTGGGCGGAGCTCATCGCGGGCTTCCGCCTTCAGCCCACCCTAACCTGTGTGCAATCACACAACTGTGGCTCATCATCCTGCTTTCTCTGGCTGCTACTTAAGATGGTGGCTCAGTGCTTCTCGTTGCTGGACTATGCATGTTAGTGTAGCCCCGGCTGAGCAATATCCCATGTTTTTCTAGTAGCTTCCTAGTAGTGATTATCTCTCGTCTCTGTGTAAATAGATTTCCTGGATCAGTCCCTTGAACCCCCTTAGCTACCTGAGTGTGAGTGTTTGGCTAAGCTGTGTGGCGTGTTGGCGTGGAGCGAGTTGGAGACTGGAGCGAGTGAGTGCATGGAACGAACGGGAGTGTGGACCTACGAGCGAGTGTGGAGTGTTTTCCTTTCCTGCCCCGTGGATCCCTGGAGTCCCTGTTCATTCCCCTCACATTTGGATATAGTTCACTGGGTGTTATAAATAAAGACTGTTTGCTTCAACTTAGGAGTCTGTGCTTGAGTTCATTCAGTTAACCCTGACACCATCAGCTTCATCGCCTGTTCAATCCAGTACCCACCTCCTGCTTTTGACCAGCCACAGCTTCCACCTGCAGCCTTGCCACCGCCACTTCCAGTGCAAGCTGTCCAAACCCTGAAAATATTTACCAGTGAGTTGGAAAAGCGCAAAGGTTTAACTCAATGTGTTGTGGTGATTAGACAACAGTGTTGCACTTATGCCACTGACAGCTCAAGGATAGCCTTTACTGTAGAGTTGTTATGGGATTACACGCTGAGGTAGGTGCAGGCTGTTTTGAGGACTCACCCTAACCTTTCTTATAATTTCATCTGAGACCTGACACTGCTGCTCACAAATTACTCACCATTTGTCAAGGTAAGTGCACAGTGGTGGATTATTTAATTATTAGACACTGGCAGAAGAAGTGGGGTGGGAGGAGAAGGCCCTGAGGGGAACCTTCCTTCATGGTTTGTGTGATAGCAGGTCACCTACTAATCGGAACTTGATGGTTTGATCACTGTCTGCTCCAGTCTGCATGCCAAATATCCTTGGGCAAGATACTAACCCTAAGTTGCTCTCCAATGCATCCATCAAAGTGTGAATGTTAGATGGAACTTGGGTAGAAAAACCACAGATAAAAGTGCTTGTAGGAGTTGGTGAATGAGGAAAGTTGCATAAAGCCCTTTCAGTGCTCAGTTAGAGTAGAAAAAGGCTGTATAACAGACTAGTCCATTTGCCATTTTAGGTGAGAATTAGTTAAACCTTTAGCAGCTATCTCACCTGACTCCTTGATATCTGTGAGTATCAGAATGGACGATCACATGCAGGAACAGAGACTGCCTCAGACATGGGATTCCAAATCCCATGTCTCTAATGCCAAGCAGTTCTGACTTCCTGTGGGGTTTCAACCAAAGTGGTCAGAGTGTGATGAACATGGAACTGAAAGGATGCAACTTGGCAGAGCGCATCTCAGCCCTCGGAAAAGACACAGAATGATTGCTGTTTGTGAATCCCTATATTGCGGGAGAAAAAGACATTTTGTCGAGGCGTGCCAACAGCAGTTATAATCAAATTTTCCTTGTATAATAACATTATTATAGGTAATAAAATTATGCAAGTTTTTACTTTCATACTATGAACATTTTCCAAATTACAGGTCACTGAAGCGTTGAAATTTGTTGTTTTTTTTAACCATCATCTTTTTCAAACATTTGGAGCCCTCGTGTCTTCTGAAGTATAGGTGCTAGCCACATGAAATTATTAAGAACAGAAAAAACCCAAAATAAGATCACAAAGAAATGTTCTTGTTTCCCCTTTGTTACCCTACTATTACCCCTTTATTACCGAGCCATAATAGAAAGTGCTACCGTGAATACTTTTGGCAATATGGTGTACAAAAATAAACCTTATATATGCCAACATATCAGAATAAATTCTTATTCTCAAAAGGAAAGCATAAAGATCTTTGTCTTGGGCTATTTAACCTTTTATTGACACAAAACTGATTAGTAATATAAATTAAAATCTGCTTACTAACTGTAAAGTGATTACTGAATTTAGACAGTAATGCATCACATTGCTACTTTTCAAACAAATTCAATGTGATTTGTGTTTTATGTTTGTGCATCATGTTCACAATATAATATTTGGGGCAGATTGCCAGATCTCCACCAATTTATCTGCTGGCAGATTTAATATAATTATTTCTCAAAGGCTAAATTACAAAGACTACTTTTTCAGAATCAAATTTCAAAGCTGAATTAAAGCCAGTAAACAATTAAGCCAGTGTCCTTGCAGTGTTCTCCCTATGGCAATTTTATTTCTGCATTTATTTACTTTTTTTTTTTTTTAAAAATAGCAAATATAGACAATAATATATAATATAAAGTGTACACAAAACTCGTTATTTTCTAGGTGATCAGAAAATACTGAGAGGTCCCTCTTGTGGTACTGGGTGATATTTGCTACAGCTTCACTATTGCTGGATGGCTGCTCAATGAAAGCACAATTTCAAATTAATGGTCACATTTCTGTTTTTCTGCCTCAACCATAACAATTTGATGAGCCAAATATGGGGGTAGCTTGATCCTCTAGTTTGTAAAATTGATAAGACTTATGTGTCTTGCTAGGATAGAGAAGAGAATCTAATAGAGTTGTTAATAATAGTTTAAGTGTTCACATAAATGCCACACACATAGTTAGATTATAAACCAACATGCAGCAACACATAGTTCCTGTTTTGCTTGTCTGTGTTTATGGGAGTTATACATCATTGCATTTTGTTTTTATTTACTTTCTACTCAGCATTCCAATTTTTTTGGAAACTGGGTTGCAAAATACCACACAAAGGTGTTACAAAGGGAGCAAATTACAGACAACTGACACAGAAATGCACTTCTCCAATAGTTTTCAGCTCATTAGGGAAAAAGTAGCATGTCTAATCAGGTTCTGTATGGATGTTCCAGATCTGATTTACTTTCAGTGGTATTCATCACATAGAAAGTTAGGGAAGAGGAAGATGATAGTGGCAGGGTGGGTGACAGTCCACCACAACAGTGTCATGAAAAAGTATTTGCCATCTTCCTGATTTCCCAGTTTTCTGCATATTTGTCACACTTAAATGTTTAAGATCAAACCATTTTTGATATTACACAACAAAAGAGTCCAAGTAAATATAAAATGCCGTTTTTAAATCATGATAGGTAGCACTTTATTACCCTCAAATTTTGGGGGTAGTAATGTGGAAACACAGCTTGGTAATAAAGTGGTAATAGTAGGGTAACAAGGCAGAAACAAGAAAGTAATGTGGTCATTTCTAAGTTATTACCACTCAATTACCTGTGGTAGTTACCTGAAACAACTGGGGTAGTTTCTTTGTAATACGCATGAAACAGAGCTTCAAAATGCAAAACTGCCTCTTTCTATTTAATAACATATTAATAACCTACTAAAGCCATTTAAAGTGTGTAATTACCAGGAAACAACTGTGGTAGTTACTATGTAATAAGCAGGAAACAGAGCGGCAAAATGCACAAGCATTTTGTGCATTTTGCAGCTCTTTCTATGGAAGTGCTTTCTATCTAACATTCATACTCCAATGGATGTATCGGAGAGCAACTTGGGGTTGCATGCCAAGGATATTTGACATACAGACTGGAGCAGATGGGGACCGAACTGCCGACTCTCCGATTGGTAGGTGACCTGCTCATCTTAATAACCTATTAAAACAAACTTAACGTGTGTGATTATTACCTGGAGACAGCTGTGGTAGTTTCTATGTAATAAGCAGGAATTTAATACCATGGTAATGATAACTGATTAAAACAAGCATCAGGAAGTCTGGAATGAACTGGAAACACAAAATGCTAATAACTAAGTTTAAAAGAATAATACATATGAATATTAGATTCACATAGGAGTGTAGAGGACCTTTCACAGCATAGTTTATATCTGGATGAAAACACATAATATGGTAAAAATATTTCCTGTAGAAAGTGGAACACATGTTTAAAATGTCCAGTACACAAAAATAAGATGCCATCCATGTTCTCCCGCTTGTCCAATTCAGGGTTGTGGGGGGGTGCAACACCACCGTCCTGCACCACCTTCGTCAATGATTGATCTCTAACCATCCAAAAGCCAGCCTCTCCTGCAGTAAGTAGCACCAAGCCACCCGATAGCAAGCTGAAAATTTTTTTCCAAAAGTTTTGAAGAAGAAACAATGTTAAAGCAAGCATAATGTAATTGGCAGTTCTTTGAGCATCAATTTCACAGATATGGACTGTCCTATTTATTAAAAAAAAAAAAAAAAAAAAAAAAAAAGCACCATTATAATTTGTGTATACAGTAAAAATAATTAATTATTCTTTTTCCAGTTCCATCCAAAAAACATACTGGAACACACTGGAATATTTAATGTCTATCA
>VVHJ01019589.1:4819-19132 GCA_015107715.1 Tylochromis polylepis
AAAAAAAGAAAATGTTGCACTGAGAATATACTGTATTACATTTTCTGATTATTTTATTGGTTTGGCTAATAAATAATGTAAAGGTTTAGACATGCCATGGAACTTTAACAGGCATCTTCACATTATTTATGTATTAATTTGTTTATTTAGTTTAGAGAAAATAAGCAACTACTCCTGCAAACTCAGAAGAACAGTTTGGACAACGCTCTAACTCCTTAATAAGCTTCATAACTTTGACTCGTTAAAATTAATTCACTGTTTAAGGCAAGGCAGAATTATTTATTATAGTTATGTATTATGAAGTATCATGTGTTGACAGTTTCTGATCCAGATAAGGTGTCTAATTGAGGTAATACTCAGTACTTATGAGGAACTCTGGGTAACTGACCAAGGACCTGAAAATGATGCTACAGAAGGCAGAAAGATGACACTGAAGTACCCCAACTTTGTACTTTCACAAAATGCCAGTTAATTCAATTCAGTTTTATTTATATAGTGATAAGTAAAACCAGCTGTCACCTCAACTGTTACCTTTTTATATTATAGATTAAAGATCCTAACATATTAGAGAGAAACCGTAAATATCAGATGACACAGCTCAGATGATCAAGCACTTGGTGACAGTGGGAAGGAAAAACTCCCTTTTAACAGGAAGAAATCAAGAAGCAGAACCAGATTCAGGGAGGGGGAGCCATCTGTTGGGTTGGGGATGAGGGGGAAAAGAACAGAGCAGAGGGAGACCAGACAAAGGACAAACCGTAAAAGAGAGTTAAAAATTATTCACTAATGAAAAAGAGGTGAATGAAGAAGAAATTTTCACTGTATCGTGGGAAGCCCTCAGCCATCTAAGCCTATTACAGCATAACTTAGGGAGGATTCAGTGTCACTGGATCCAGCCCTAACTGTAAGCTTTATCAAAAAGGAAAGTTTTAAGCCTTATCTTAAAAGTAAAGAAGGTGTCTGTGTCTTGAATCCAAACTGCAAGCTGATTTCACTGAAGAGGGGCCTAAAAGCTGAAGGCTTTGCTGTCAATTCAACTTTAAGAAACTATAGGAATCCTCAAGTAAGTCAGCAGTCTGAGAGCAAAGAACTCTACTACACACTCAAAAAATAATTCTTTGAATGAACATAAAAAAAAAATCATGGAAAGAATTTTCACGTGATTAAATTGTTTTATTTTAGCGTTATGCAATTCTGTTATTCCAACTTAATGTACTTGAGTTGGACCAACTTAACTAATGATGAATCAACTTATTTACTCCAGTTGAGTCCAACTTAATTTAATTGAGGTGATCCAATCCATACAAATTATGTTAGTCCAAAAAAAAATACTTAATGCTAATAGAAAGCCATTTATTAAAATGGAAATCCTTTCTATTAAGTTCATTTAAAGAGTTATTTTTTGGAGTGTTCAACAAAGTCTAGAGTCTGGTTAACATAAAAACACCTTTACCAGGGTTGCTGGGGCCTATCCCAGATGTGACAGGACAAGAGGCAGGTTACACCCTGGACAGGTCACCAGTCTATCACAGGGCTAACACAGAGAGACGGACAACCATTTGCACTCACACTTACAAATAATTTAGAAACACCAGTCAACCTAACCCCAATAATTGTATGACTTTTAACTACGGGAGGAAACCAACATACTCAGAGAGAACCCACTGCAAACTTGGCCAGATCGTGGATTTGAACCCAGGACCTTCTTGCTGTGAAGCAACAGTGCTAACCCCCACGCCACCGAGCTGTCAAGCCAGGGTTCAAAAAAGTAGGAAAGTTATGATTACAAGGCTTGATACAGAATTTTCTGTACGTTTTTGTCCTTGACAGGTTAAACCCACAATAAATAACAACAGCATATACGTGGTGTGTGTATGGTTGTCTGCTTCTTCTAACCCCAGTGATTTTCCTGTGGTTTGAAATCTTGTGTGATCTTGTGAATTTTGTTAGTCCAGTCCAACTAACCACTCTTCCTAGATTGTATCATGTCATCTCAACAAGAATAAATTAAGTTGCTGAATTTCATGTAGATCCTACATGATTTAATTACGTTCACCATAGAAACATGGAATTATTTTGTTCAAATTACAAATTTGAATCTTGTAAATGTAACAACCACCCAATTTCATTTTTTTGAGTGCAATACACTACTGTAAGGTCTTTAAAATATAAGGGGGCGTGATTATTCAAGACCTGGAAACCGAAGAGAAGGATATTAAATTAAATTTGGGATTTAGCAGGTAGCCAGTGAAGCTCAACTGAAAGCTTTTTAAAGAACTTTTAGAACAACCTGATAACAGTGACTTACAGTAGTGCAGCCTAGAAGTAATAAATGCGTGAACTCGTTTTTCAGCATCACTCTGAGACAGGGTGTTTCTAATTTTAGCAATGTTATGCAAATGAAACAAAGCAGTCCTACACATTTGTTTAATGTGCAAATTGAAGGACATATTCCGGTCAAAAATGGCTCAAAGATTAATCAGAGTGTTCCTGGAGGTCAAGGTAATGCCATCTACACTAAGTATCTGGTTAGATACCATGTTTCTAAGATTTTTAGGGCTGAGTACAATAACCTTAGTTTTGTCTGAGTTTAGAAGCAGAAAATTAAAGGTCATCCAGACCGTTATGTATTTAAGACATGCATGTAATTTAACTAATTGTTGTATGTCATCTGGCAAATACTGGGGAAAAAACTACCGGAAAAAATTAAAGGCAAAGAAAAGCTGCAGGTTTTGTACAGGAGTGCTGTTGCACTGGTGGACTGCAGCGGCACTGGAGCCGGCTGGGCTGCAAATCAGTGAGCTCATTCTGGCTACGCTGACAGGAGGGCGGGGCTCCCAGCATCATCACCACCGGCCATCACTTCATTGTACGGGGCTGCTGCTGATGCAGAGATCATAGCAGGCGATTGGGTTTTTCTATTTGATAACCGAAGCATGCCATGGACGTGGTTTCTCACCCGTTAGGACTTCACATTTGATGGGAATCTGTTGTGAGGTAAGGCGATGGAAACTGCCGGCAGTGTGGCTGCTGTAGTTGAGGTTTATCACCGTCTGAACTGGGAACTGAGACTAGCGGGCCTGTTGGTTTGAGTCACACTTATCATCCCAGAAGCGAAGCGAGAGATATTAAGACTGTTTTTGTTTTTTGATTTTTTTAATCATCTCACCTCCGCTTTAAAAAAAATTGTAACACTGAAGCGAGGAGAGGCCACTATCACGTAATGTGGCATAAAACCCGAAAGCGTGTCTTATTTAGCCCGGCAGCAGAGATTTAGCCTGCTTGTCGGAAGTGGCAGAGCTCGGCCTACACCAGCAAGCCCTTTAAAGATGACGGGGATGGAGCCTGTGTCCGCTTTGGGGTTTTCCTCACCATGTAGAGCCGGATGCTCACGCTGCATCGAGCATATTTCGAGCTTTTGGAAGCTGTGATTGTTGTGCAGTGTGGATCCCAGGTGGTGGTGCTTGTGCCTCTTGGTAAAACCAGATAAGCATCCTTTTTCTATCATTATCAGGCACGTGTGGTATTTCTGGATGTGAGTTTCTTTTTTTTCTTCTTCTTCTGCTTGACAGATCGTTACACGTTGCTGGCCATGTCATGAAAGGAAAGAATGCTGCAGTGATGCTGCAAGAGGATGCTAGTCCACAGTGGGCTGGCAGGGCCTCCAGATCGAGGCTCAGAGTCTGTAGCCTACAAGTGCCTCAGGGTGTTACACTGGCCTGATTTAACAGACATCACCCCAGCTGGGAAGGTGTTTGCCACAGTATTGTTTTATGGCCAGGGCAGATGAAGGCTAGTGACTGACCAGAAGTTAATTGTTTATAGATTGCATTATAAATCCAAGAGTCATCCAATAGAAAACACTGATAGCAAAATGTAGCAAGAGGAGATGACAAAAACTGGAAAAAATTAGATAAGACCTTTCTCCTTTGGTTGGACCTGTGGGTTTATTACTATTAATAAATTTGTTAAATATGTTGCTGTTGTCAGAACCAGCTGAACAGAGGTGAGAAAGTTTTTTATATATATATATATCCCTGTGCCATTAAGTCTTGAATCCTATTTTCAGATCTTATTCGTGCATCGTCAAGGCTTACTCTTGGTATAAAGTGGAATTTATTGTCCTTCAGAACTGCAAAAGCTTGCAGCTTTAAAATAACAGTCAATGCTAACACCATACTATAATTGCAAGGCATCACTACATATTACAGCCGTATTGCAGATGTTATAATGTTTGTGGACATTTAGCCAGATATACAGGAAAAATTGCAATTTAAAATTTGCAATAATAATGTTGCAAACCACCATCCCTGTTTTCTGTTTCAACAAATGTATTTTGCAGTTTGTTCATTTTGCAAGATACACATTATGTCCCACTCTTATTAATACAACTATTGTTTGTAATTATATTTATTTTTAGAACTTTAATTTCTTTAAATATGAATTATTAAATCAAATAATGAAAAAGAAAACCATGTATTTTAAACATGGAGCAGATGTACACCATAGTCATTTGGATCCATTTCCTGCACTATTTCCAGCATTAGCAGAGCTCTGCTTATACGCAGGGTTGGTATTTTGACCTCAGGCAAATGGATTAGAAAGCATCTTTTGGTCAGGACTAAAATGTAATCCAAAAACAAGAAGAACAGTTCTTCTTCACTCCAGCCAGTGTGATGGCACTTTGAACCAAGTTATGTCACAGCTGTATCCCAGACTGATTAAACTTAGTTTGCCCATCGATGCTGGGGCAATACTGGCATTGGTCCAGCTAACTTTTACTGCGAGGATTGCATAACAGGGATTAACTAAATCAAAAATAATCCTGAAATGCAAGATTTTGTTTGCTGAAAAAAGAACATGACAGAAAGATAAAGCTAAAAGTGACAGTTGGTTGAGCAGTCACAAACACGTGGCCTTAAAATTGCTAAAGAGATCGGTCTGTGTGTCTAGGTCTGGTATTAGGGAGGTTGGATTTCTGCTTGACATCTGGAACATTAGCTGCCAACAGGTTTCAGTCTGTGTTGACAAAATCATATTACATATATCATATCATATCTCTGAGCATTAAGTGATATTTCTCACTGTTACGTGGATTGTGACATTAATGAAACATATTGAATGACTGAACATACAGTAGGGTATTAATTATGGATACAAGGAACACATCGTCATACCTGCATGTAGACTTGGTCAAGACAGTTCAAGTATCAGATTCACAGTTCTCTGGACCAGAAGGTAGAAAGGAGAATGGCCAGACTGCTTTGAGGTAATACAAAGGCAACAATAACTAACCACTTGTTACAGCCAAAGTATGCCGAAGAGCATCTCTGAACATATAATACCTTGAACCTTGAAGCAGATGGGCTGTGGGTGCAGAACACCACACCAGGTGCTGCTTTTGTCAGCTAAGAACAGCAAACTGAGGCTACAACCCATATGTGCTCATCAAAATTGGACAATAGAAGACTGGGAGTAACGTTGCCTGGTCAGATCAGTCTCAATTTCTGCTGCAACAGTCAGATGTTTGAATTTGACAAAAACAAAATGAAAGCATGGATCCATCCTGCCTTATATTAACAGTTCAGGTTGCTGGTGGTGGTGTGATGCTAATGTGATATTTTCTGCACGAAATAGTGGTACAATCTGGTACTAGCAATGTGTCCCTAAAAAGTGGCTGGCATGTATGTTTTCAGTTTTGCACTACTAGTGTTTCTAGTAAAGCAGTGTAAAAATCCACATTAATAGGTGGAAGACATGGTGGTGGCACATATTAAACAAAAGACTTCCAACCATGTGACTGTTTGGATAAGGTTAGGGAAAAATGCTTGGCTAGGCTTTGAAAAAATCATTATATGGGGAAAATGAACCTTTTCAGAATGTTATCCACAAAATCTTCCCATCTGTAAAAAGCTTATAGCCATTTTTTTTGTTTACTACTGTGAAGATATGCACTACAAGCAGCAGGCATGTCTGTCTTTCTACAAAAGACAGGCGTTTTACATGCACTTACCACAAGAAACAGTTTACATATACAGGGATTATTTCAATCATCTTCAAACTTGACCACTATTTACCACATACTGTATAAATAAATGATTGCAGAAATCAGTAGAGTCCTGTTTTTGAGCAAAACAATGTATGTAATCTCTTTACGATACATTAAATCAATGGCAGCCATTGATTTAAATGAATTTGGCAAAACTGTCATGCACTGCTTTATGCAGAATCAGCATGTAGTCCAGGTAAACATTAAACAACTAGCAACTGTTCAAATAAAGCAAAAATACATCCTTATGACCATCAATCGTTTCTGTGTTTTAACTCTATTTTCAGTCACACTGAAGCTGCGGCTCGTATTTCTAATGCTCCCTCTGATAGTCTGCTGGAAAATCCAGCGCTAACAATGAAATTTAATGTCTGAGGAATCAAAAGTGGGTCATGGTGCTAGTGTGCTTCGTGTTGTAGTATTTAATGCACACAAGCTCACATTGATACACCAACACCACGATACATGCACATACACTCTCATTCAGAGTGCTATTTCATTCTTACATTTTTTTTTTCAGTTTAAAAAACATGTATTTAAAATCTATCCATGCTAATCTGCTCCTCTGAGCATAGATGGTTTTAGTTAAGACTAACCAATCGTATCTCCCAGTCATCACAGTACTATCACTACAAAAAGTGTTCTACTTAAATGGTTTTGTTTTTAGTGTGTGTTTGACCCGTGGCTATTGAAACCTAACTTAGCATTTTACATTGTGAATGCTGCCATCACACTTTAAAACCCCCAGCTTTTTCACATTTTAACTCTCTGTTCTGTGTATTCTAATGTATTTTGTAGTGTATTGACTGCATGGCTTAGTCGTGATGCTGTAATCAACACTGTTTGAAGCTTCTGACCGATACTTTCATTAAAAGCTCAGAGAAGGCTGCTGTTTTGCTTGCTCAGCACCAAATTGCATTAACATTTAGATCCTCATTTTTCCCCCCTCAGTGTTATATTAGAAATTGGACAGTTAAAATACTAATTTTTTTAGGTGGTCATAAATTTGACTCAAAATGAATACCATAAGTCTTTAAGACGTCACATTTACCATATAGCTTCAAAAGGCAGTAACAGTCACTCAGTACAGCTGTGACTTTTTCTGTTCTACATGTATTTCTTAGTGAAGCTTCAATCTCACCTGGAACTTGCCTAGGGCTGAATAGCAGACAAAAATGGCAATAACTTGACACCATAGGTGAGCATTTAGATACTAGAGAAAGGTAGATTTTTTTTCTCCCAGGAATTGATGAAAATTACACCAGAGACGGAAAAAAGTGGATATTGGGCTAATAGTTATTATTGGAAGGGGTTAAAGTGGGCCTCAATGGCATTCTGGCACCTTCAGTTAATGAGCAACTAAACCTGATAGGTAGATTTATGCATAGTACTGTCAAAGGAGTTTTTCTTAGACAAGGTAATTGCATATAAAACCTTTAAAAAAGCAAATATCACCAAACACACAAAATGTTTCAACGTAGCTTGCCACAATGTGTCTGCTAGGTAAACGCACAGTTGCTTCATTTTTCAGGGAGTGGGAAAAAAAATCCATTACATTACAACATCTGTGACATTTTCAGGGATGGAGAAAGATGTAAGAAAGTGAGGAAAGGCGAGAAAGATGAGACATTGTTTTCAAAGTCAGAGACTGTAAGGACATTTGAAAAACTGGAATTTTAAAGCTTCTTGTAATGTCCTAATTCATTTTGTAGTGTTTGGATCTATACATAATGTGTTGCAAAATGGGTTTTTTTTCATATTGTGAAAAGTTATACCAAGCAAAGAGAAGTATAAGAATTTTGTGTTTTTCAGAGGTTGCCGTTTCGAGCAGGCTGAAGTCGCTAGCTTGAAATACTGCAGTGAAGTTTCCAGTAATGCACCACTATATGTTGGAGTGATGCAGAGTGGCTGTGGTGTTCATGTTCAGTGTTAGGTTACACCTAGGATTGCAGACATCACTTTAAATTTAAGGTGATATCACTGATTAGATTCACTTGCCAAATCTTTCCTTTTATGCTAGCTTTATGCTGTCAAGGTGTTGGAAATCAGCCGTGATAGCTCATGTAACCTTGCTTATTTGGTTGAATTCAGTTGACTAAATCCACAAAGAGCAGAGAATCTCAAAGCTGCAGCAGGACAGGTCAGCTGATGACAGCCTGTACATAAAAAATCTCACAATGAAAATTAACTGTGACTTATTTCTAGGTGGTTCTTTTCCCCATACACTGCTACACGCAATCTTTTCACACCTGCCAAATCTCACTTTACCCTCTGCTTGTCAGGTGTACAGTAGTACCATGACACAAAATAATTGCTTTTGCTATCTGTCTGTGGGCCAAAATAGTTTGGTAAGTTCGATTTATAATCGGAATTAAGCAAATATGTTTATTATATCAACAATATTTAAGAACCTGTTAAAAACTTTAAATAATCAACTGACACACAATTACATAAATGTCCTTCTTTGTTCAGGTTCAATTAAACAATTGTTGAATTTGAATTATAGACTATGTAATTGTTGGAGAAATTGCTATTGAGTATTTTAAATGTGTTTTTTTTATACTTGGTTGTCATCTCCACATAACTCAAGTTGATTGCTTACCATGCAGTATTGACCTATAAAGATATTCTTGTATGTGTTACAAAGACTGGGCGCATAGACAGCAGTCCAAGAAAGATGTTTTAAATATCAGCACTGCATTGAAGGTCACAAATACATAAGATAGTGGTCTTTGTGGATTAAAGAGGTATTTTCACCACATATATTTGATCTCATAGCATTAGCATCCTGGTTTGCTCGCATGAGTTATACATTTTAGAGATAATGGTTAAATCTCTATAGTTAAAAATATATTATTCAAGTGATGCTAGTGTGATGGATGCTTGATCTTCTTGATCTGCTGAGTGCTCACTAGTTCTTAGAGGAATACTGTCAACAGAGTTTGAAAGATTTGGTTCCCTAAATCCTTCTTGGCATGAAAGATGCATTTTCATTAACTTGTGTTAGTCTGTGTGTCCATAAAGTTTTACTCAGTTATGTCATTTCTTATCCAAGAGGCTGCTGTAGCTGTCGGGTTTCTTACAGTTAGTTTTGACAGCTACCAGGAAGGTTGTATAAGGTACTGGTACTCTAAAATTTTCTTTTATATAGTTTTTTAGTCTTTTGTGATGTTGATTGCTAATACTGTTGTAAAGATTTTGAGTGATTGTGTTGTGTGATTGTTGTTGTGTAAAGTATGTTGAGTATGAATATTGCACTTTTTAAAATCATAGCAAGTTATAATTTTTTTTGCACTATTAGGGTTGAAATCTGTCTCTTTACAAAGGAGTCTTGTGTTGTCTTAGCATCCTTTATTGTTTTATTTATTTCATCATTTGAATCTATTTAAACTTCTTATGCAAAAGAAACATGAACTATTTGCTAAATGGCTTGTAACCAGTAAGCTTTGTCGAAATATGAGATATAGGTTTAGAGTATATTTAGTGTTCTAGTGCTTGCACTTTTCTCCAGTAAAAGCTACAGTTTTTATGATGATCCCAAAGCACAGCATTATAATATAATACTAAAATATGTCTTAGAGATGCCTCTGAGGTTGCTCAGACTAGCTTAAATTGTGCATTACCTGCCATTTAGCAGCTTCCAACAAAATTCCTTACTTTATATGCAAGACTTCCCGCTATAAAACTTTGCATGTTTAAATATTAAACTGGCTCTGACTGGAAAAGAGGACAGTGCTGGGTAAGAATATTACTTGGGTGTTCCTGAGGGAAATATAGATCACAAATGACAGCTCTGAAGGATTTTTTTGCTCTTTGTTAACAAGCAAGGAAACATGAATCCCAATCCTTCCCTAAAAATCTGTTAAGAGTCACTAAAGAAGCCTGATACTGAAAGTGATATATTGAAAACTAGAAGTAGAAGTCCGTAAGGTTAGAAAGTGAATACTTGTGTTGCACTGAGCAGTGGTACCTATAATACCTCTGTGGGGGTGAAAAATGTTCATTTGACTAGCCAACAGATCATTTCCCTGCTGAGGGACGTGATTACGATCAGACTGACTTGGGCTCACGGCAAATACATATCTAGCCTACTCCTCCAGAACAGTATCTGGCTTCTGTGGATGGTTTGTAGGTTAATACAGTATTAGCAGTCATGGTGAGGTGGTTGGCTTTGCATGATGATGGTCTAGTCAGCTTAACCAAAATGAAAAGTGATGACTTATCAATGAATTATCACCATTACTGTTATTGTTTTTTTCCCTTCTAGCAGAACTGTGGTACTTTTTAGTTTATTGGTATATTAATTGTCTAAAAAATGGCTAATGCTTTACAGATTAAAAAAAATGTGAATTTTATTTTTAAAAATTACATGAGCGCCAGTTGTACAATTGTTTGGAATGGTTATTGCCAGATATTTTCTTAAGAATGTCAAGTTAAAGGGGCAGGCTTGGGGTAAAACTTACTTTAATGGAAGAGGATTTTGTTTGCTCAGTGCTGTGTGTTAAAATATTAAACCCACTCTAAATGTACATCCTGTCAGATGAAGACCCATGGACAAAGCAGTGGAATCAAACCAGTGGACTCTGTTGATATGATAACAGCCTGTTGGGGTTTTGATATATGGATGTTGCACTCATGCCACCACGGAGAGTGTTGTACATTGTATAACAACATGGTGAATATCAAAGAAACAGGAAACTGATTTTTCTGTCACAAGTGTTTCTGTAAATGTAGAGTACCTTAACTGCCCTAGTATTTTCCATATTATAAAAACTTGTGTACAGTATACCTATTTAAACTTATATCAAATTTCAAATAGTCATCTGCTGTACTTTTATATTTTCCAGTCAACATTTGTATTTTCTGTGTTTAAAAAAAAGCATGTGATGGGTGAAGAAACAACCCGGTTTGCCTTCGAAACAGCATGAAAACTACATAAAGTCTACATAAAGTGTTTTTTCACATCACCTGTGGCTCTGGAAAAATTGTTATAGAGACTTGTTAATATGGCCAAATATTTAATTTTTTCATAATAGCCTTGAATTGGCAGGAAAAATGTTTGTTGAAATATTTCATGTTTAAGGGTGTAAATCTAGTTATACTTTCACATCATACTTGAGAAATCTACTGAAGATGCAAACTCAAGTAAGCTCAAGTTTCATCTGCAAACATTTTGAAATTCATTCATAGATTACAGACAGTAGTGTTAAAATGGTAATGTACATTACATAACTGTCCTGAACTCTTGTTGCAAATCATTTTTGAAGTTGCTACTTGTTTTGTATTTGATGCTAACTGTAGCACTTAATTGCTAATCCACGTGTTGGCTTTCATTAGTGTTACTTTGGACAGCCTCCTGAAGTGATGCTTAATAACGTCAGCAGTACTTCTGAAAAGCCCAACTGTAAACTAACTGCAAAATAATGGACTAAACATGATGATTACTTCATCTCTAATCTGCATCGTCAAATCTGTTAAGCAATGTTATGTCATTCCACTTGAGATTATGAGGGACGTAGTCCAGTTCCTTGTGAGTCATTGTGACGATGCACAGTCTTTTTCACTTTCATATGCACTTTTTCTGGGTAGTGTATCAGAGGAATACAGTCTGCACATCTCTACAAATGTGATAAAGCAGTGACCTTCTAATGACGTTTCCAAAGAGTTTAGATCTATAAACCTGTGGTTCAATCTCCATTGTACAGGCAAAGTCACGAATAGTTGGAAGTCATATGTATATGTGTATATATATATGCCATTTAAGAAGAATTACAGCAACGCAGTCATTACATGAGCCTAATAACAGCTAACCTTCATCATCCATATCACCAAGAGACTATCTATTTCTGTATTCTTCATCAGGTATTTTTAGATATTAAAAATATCTAATAAAATATAACAAATATCCAGCTAAATAGTTCTTTTAGAGTATTAAAAGTAAAGTTAAAAATTTCAGCAGCGTCATAAAATACTCTATAAACTCTGTTAAGTGCACAGACAATTTGAAGAATAAATTTTTATGTCTAATATTAAATACAACATGTGAGTTGTACACACACACACACATGCGCAATACATTTTACAGTTTTCATTATTAACATATTTCATGTTAACATATGCATAATACATTAGAAAAGGCTCCAAAATCTGTAATCTTTAGACTGCAATTCCAGATGGTAATTTGGGTATTTATTATTTATCTATTAATTTTTATAGACAGATTGGTTGAATAGGTAGAGGTAAAGCCTATATTTACCTTCTTATTTAGTTTATTTGATTGCCGTAAGAACAATGTCTGTCTTAATCAGTAAAACAACATATATATGAGCTAAAAGCTGTCTTCTGGCTCATGAGTTTACCATTTATTTTTCTCTACCACTGAGGAAGACACTGAAGCCTTACTGTACTCACGCAGATGCAGTAAGTGTGGGAGGCCTGCATTACCATCTTGAGGCGACTTTAGCTCCTTGAGGTGACTGTTGTTGTGATTTGGTGCTATATAAATAATATTTAAATGAACTGCGGATTATTTTACCCCTGGACTACTGTGTGAATGTGTTACGGTGAAGATGTGTGAAAACATACTGGGTTAAGTAAACAGATAGGACAGGTCTCTGTCTCTCATAGTCTCATTTTAGCCCAAATATCCTATATTTGCTGTATAGGTCTATCTGTGGCTTTTAGCAGGTCTTTGGCTTTCAGATGACCTCAGGCTGTGCACGAACAGAAGTCAGATTGTGGGGCAGGAAGGATTAGCACTGACTCGGCATATCCAGACAGCCATCTGTTCCAAAACCACTTTGGTTTGATACTCAGCCAATATGATCAGGACCATTTCACTTCCTGCTTGCTCATTCAGGGTTTATTTACACTGTGAAATTTCTCAAATGGAAATCTTTTGCCACAGGAATTGTCATTATTGGCTTCTTTCTGTCTAGACAAAGCTTCTTGTGACACACTAGATCTGCATGACCTTAGAGATTTACCATAACATAATGCATGTGTAGGTCATCATACTGAAAGGAAAAAATTATGAGGATGTTTCTGTTAACAGCATTGTGTATACTGCTGTTTTGTTATGTTAAAGAGTGACTATAATTTCTTGCATGACTCATGAGCCAAAAGGACAGCTTTTAGCTCATATATATGTTAATTCTCTCTAGGTATGTAACAGCTGTAGTCAAACAAGAAATTGAATGCACATGAAAGAAGTTGACCCAGCAACAGTCAACAAAGAACTACAGTTCTAAGAAGTTTTATGTAACTCTTTATGGACATGCGGACAGTCATAAAAAAATATTGAATACAACAGATTCAATAAGACTGAGAGCAAAACACTTCTAGGAAGTGGCATCAAACTGCTTTATGCCACAAAGTGAGGAAAAAATCCAGGGACCAACTCCAGCTTTCCTTTCACAGGTCCCAGTTAAAGGACAAGGTGTCTCACATGGTTTTGAAGGCAGAAAGGCAGGAGCTCCTGAGATAAACCTGCAGAAGTGCAGAGGAAACTGCTCACACGAGGCTTCAAGCATATTAATCAGAAAATAACAGATGTTATTGGTCAAGTTAATATTGTAGTAATTATGAGCTTTTCCATTTAGGTAATCCAAGTGCAAAATTCCATAAACATGGGGCTAATATTAACCTAATTCTACCCCTAACTTTAAATGGGTTACTGGCAGATCTGAATGTTAACAAGTTGAAACTAAATTCTTCAAAATAACCTTACCCTCAGTTTTCAATATGCCATGCTAGCAGTGTGACTCTGAAGGATTACCATGTTGATTCCACAACTTCTCAACTCCATGTGGCCAAACTGCATGGAAGCCAGGTCTTCCCAAGGGGAGTCCTAATGAGTTTAGTAGATCCATGACATTTTTTGGTGGCTGTGACTCAGAAAGTAGAGGTTGACCACTAATTACTACGTTGGTAGTTTTAAAACTTCATACAGTGGCTTGCAAAAGTATTCGGCCCCCTTGAACTTTTCCACATTTTGTCACATTACAGCCACAAACATGAATCAATTTTATTGGAATTCCACGTGAAAGACCAATACAAAGTGGTGTACACGTGAGAGGTGGAACAAAAATCATACATGATTCCAAACATTTTTTACAAATAAATAACTGCAAAGTGGGGTGTGCATAATTATTCAGCCCCCTGAGTCAATACTTTGTAGAACCACCTTTTGCTGCAATTACAGCTGCCAGTCTTTTAGGGTATGTCTCTACCAGCTTTGCACATCTACAGACTGAAATTCTTGC